>JBAMYA010113087.1:0-19085 GCA_037176975.1 Arrhamphus sclerolepis
CAGCAACATCCAGGAGTTGTGGAGAGGAATCAGCACCATCTCTGCTACAACAAAGAGAAAAGAGCCAATAGTGGTGACGTGGACAGAGACAATGAACTTAACCAGTTCTTCAACAGATTTGACAGTGTGGCCACGCCCACTTCCACTGCTGCTCCTTCTACTCCACATGGATGCATCTCCACCGCAACTCCTTCTTCTGCTCCACATGTGTGTTTCTCCACAATAGCTCCTCCTCCTGCACCTACACGTGTCCATCTCCACTGTTGCAGCTACTCCTGTTGTCACACCTGTGCCTCAACCCTTATCTGTCACTAAGATGGGGGTGAGGTTGGAGCTTGGGAGACTTTGCTCTGGGAAGGAGGCTGGCCCAGATGGTGTGTGTCCAAGGCTGCTATTGTGGCTAGCTATCCATCTATCTGTCTGTCTATCTGTCTGTCTGTCTGTCTATCTATTGCTAAATTCCCTGAAAAATTTAGAGGGGAAAAATACTCAGTGGATTAAGAATTACCAGAAAAAAAACTGTAATATATATATATATGTATATACACACACATATATAAATATCTAATTTAAAATACTGTATTTTTGCCTGCCTCTTACAAGCGATCTCTTTGATAAGCCAAAATAAACCAAAGCTGAGCAACCTTTACACTGAGAGGTATTAAAGAAATACACATTTACACATTTTTTGCCTTCTGTCCAGTCTGATGAAGGTAGAGATAAATGTGACAAAAGGTATTTCATGCTTCACAGATAAACAAAACGAACAACAACAAGCAGTTTGCTGTCTAACCTCAACCATGTAACTGTGTACCTAAAGCTATCTAAATCACCAATGAAAGCATATAGTTTGCTTTTGGTTCTTATAGATTCTGGTTTAAACTCCTGCCTCCTACGCGGCAATAACAACCATGAATAGAACTTTCTCCATTGTTTAATATGTCCGTCTGCTCCCAAGGTTAATATGTTAGTGTGGTAACCAATCTAAAGCTCTACCACCAACAGAAAGGTGTTCAGAGCTTGTACAGTCTTTCCCAGACATACGTAAGACTGTCAAAAGTGCTGTAACTAAGCAGTAAAGGTCTCTGAATACTTTTGTAAATGAGCTATTCCTTTCTTACTTTAACATATAAAACCAACACTAATAAAGCAAGAACTGTACATCCCTTGATAACTATTAATTGTGCTGTTAAGACAAAGTAATTTTTTAAAAATCTGTTATAATTTATACTTGCACCATCATAGTTATCGTGTTACAAACCTGTCAAAGTTCTCCAGCAGGTCAAAGGACACCAGTCCATTTTGTTGATTCCTGACAGAGACTTTATTTACGACCCCCCACTGTTTGTCCTGTGAGCCAAGAATGACGAGTGATTCATTGGACAGTTCATTAGACTTCACAGTGGCACCTGGGATTCTGAAAGAGTGATTAAAAGCAAATGTCTTGTAAACAATACTAAGAGAGTATGTGCATTCGCACAGCAAGTAATACATAAACAATAATTAGACGCATTGCCATCGAACCACCACGTAAATTGGAAGTTGGTCTAATCTGAGCACATCTAAGATGTTCATGGCTAACACGGCTACTTTCTCCTTCTGTAGTATTTGTCCTCTCACATGATTTATTTCAGATCATAGAAATCTGGGCACATTTGACCCACCTTATTCTGTCTGAGGGAAGCTGGGAAATGCTGACCGGCCGACACTGGTGGTCTTTGTAGCCCTGTCCCCTCGTATTCCCCCTTCTTTCAGGGTTTGGTGGACATGGAAGTGTCACTGTGAGGGGTCTCCTCAGGGGTTGTGAGGTCGGGTGGGTGAGGCAGAGCAGCGGGCTGGCAGACACCACCGATTTATAGAGATCGTTTCTGGACTTGATGGCAGCCAGAAGAACAGCGTCCACCGGTTGGATCTGAAGCAGACGAGGAAACAGGTGTTGTTGTTGATTTGGGCAGAAATACTGGGAGACTTTTTTTTTTTCTGTCACGTTTAATTTTGACGACAGAATCTTGTATTTATTAAATTGAGGTGTGTAAAACAGGATCTGAAGCAACAAACTGCTGAAGTTGAGTTGATTTATGTTCAATCAAATTCAGGTCACAGCTGTTTTTGGGTCTTTTTTTTTTTTTTTTCCAACATATCATCAAACATCTGCAACAGCTTGAGTCTGTTAATTAAAAGGAGTCCATTTGTTTCTCTATTCCTCTCTTGCTTTTATTTGCATATTAGCATAGTAGCATACCATAGTTTGTGCCATTACAGGAGAAGTGAAGGATCCTGGGAGGTAGTTCAGACAGATCCGGGGATCCATGGGGAGTTTTAGAGACAGCCCCTTCTTGGGAATGATGTAATTTTCTCTTCTTAGACAGGAAACCACTGCGAATAGACCCAACGAGTACACCTTCACCTCTGCAAGGGAACCCTGATAAACACACAAGTGTGAATTAAATGAACATATCTAGTCAAGGTTCTTAAATATGTTATGAAAATAAAACTTTTTTTTCACAGAAAGCATCCAACTTGGGTCAAAATAAAGCAACCTTTCCAAAAGCTGTCTGATTTGATATTACTTCCCCTCAAGAAAATACAGCTCTGCTTACAGTTCTGAATCAACATAATTAAGACTTTACACATGCTACGCAACCAAACCCTGCAGACATTACACTTTGCATCCACATAGTACGTGAGTTTATGGTTAACCTTAGCCAAGTTATTTTCTAGCTATGGTGGTGCTCTGCTGTAGATCCTGTGTGCTGTATATGTCTAATTAGTTTCTTCCTCTTTTTATGCTCTATCATACTGAGACCTGAGGAAGTAGTGTTGCCGTGGTAACCTAATAAATTGAAACTGAAAAATCTGTGGCTTGAGACAGGACTCCTGCAGGGCAGTTAAAAGTTAAAAAGAAAAACAAGTTTCAGTTTCTTTGCAGCATTTTGTTTAAAATATTTTAAATGGAATCCAGGCATTTCATATTTATTGTAATAATTATTATTATTATTGTTAGTATTATTATTATTATCATTGTTATGTATTAAAGTAACTGGCAAAGCTTAAAAAAAAACCCATCATGGTGTAGTGTAACACTGAAAGTATAATGTATGCAGATTCTCTTTGACAAGTACAGCCACGTATTTTAAAGATGAAAAGTGTGCAGATGTTGAGAAAACCTTAACGTGTGACTTCAAAATCTGTCACATTAGGTTAATCGCTGATTCCCTGGCAGCTGCGTCCTCCAGAAACCCAGAAACAAAGAAGAGCTTCCTGCTCAGGAGAGAACGGACATAAACCTGAACCTCATGCCAATGAAAACCTCATCATTGCTTGTCTTCTGCAGTCATGTGAAACTGAAAGGGGATTCCCTTTCAGTTCTAAAGTTTTATGCGTCACTACATGACAATAATTTCAAAAAAGAAAAACAGGATGTCATGTCGTGTCCATGTTATGTCCTTGAGCATAAATACAGCCTTGAATGGAGACACAACATCTGACTTATTCATTTAACAAAAACTGCACTTCAATGCAGAATTAGTGCAAATAAATGTCTAAAAGTTTATTGGAAAACAATTACATTGAGAAAAGGACATTGTTGGTTGGTGGGTTAGGGGGAAGCAGGGCAACATGGTATGAAGGTGGGGTGTGGGAGGGCTGTATGGACCACAAACGCTGCCCTACACTTCATAAATGGCAGAAAAGCTGCCTGGGCTCATGAACATTGTCCGCCTCAAGAAGCTCTTCCCCTCCTGCTCCACTTATAGCTTCTGAATAGAAATAAACCCAAACACTGATTTCACATCTTGAGGTTTAAAGTCATATGAGATGTTGAATCACCAGGGTAGAGGTCATGTACCTGAAGCTGGAGGTTTTTCTTCTTGAGGCCTTGAATCACCTCATTTCTCTCAGCTTCCTAGTAGCTCCAGTGCTTTAGCCAGCAGCAGTTCTTCTGTTTTCCTTTGTTTCTTCCAGCAGATGTATCCTATTCTCTCCGACTGCAGCGGAGAGCTTGATCTGCTCGATTTCTCTGGAGCTCTTGTTGATAGCGCTCTTCAGTCTCTTCTGGAGTTTTTCTTCAAGGCCTTTGCAGGCCAGTTCGCTCTTTTTCAGAGCTGCCTCTATCTTGTTCAACTGGTCCAAGGTGTCAACATGTGGTCTTCCATTTGAGCAACCCCAGCCCTTCTCAGCGTCTCTGAGTTTGCTAGCTAGCTTATCGGCCAGCTTTTCCTCCTTATGGGACAGACGGTGTTGAAGTCAGCTATTCTTGTCTTCTCTGATCCCAACATCTTTGTTGGCTGCATGGAGATGGAACTGTAGCTCATTGTTGTGGTGCTCAGGAATAGACAGCTTCTTTTTCAAGGCTTTGTTTTTCTCGATAGGCTGCAGGTCCTCCCCTCTCCTTCAGGACCATAATTTAGGGCTACGGTTCTTAACTTTTTCCTCCATCTCCTTCATTTTTGCCTCCATTTCTCTCCTCATGTCATAAAGGCCTCTTTTATAAGGCAAAATTATTATTAACACACACATATAACTATAGGGTTAGGGGTTAGAATTTTTTTTTCAGTTTTATTAGCCATGCCTGCAATAGTTTATAAAGTCTGATTTGGAGTAGAATACGTGGGATTTATTTCACTATTTGCCTCTTTTATAAACAATGTTTTCCCAGGAAATGCCAAATCTTAAATGTGCTAATCACCCCTGGTGTAATGTTGCGTCCTGGTGGAAAAGTCATACCACCCATTTGGTTGGATATCTGCAGCATCTGGGCCGCAAATTATAACAAAAACCACCACCGACCTCAATACGCTCCCAGTTTGTGAGAAAGTGAGAAAGTGGCTAATGTAATGACAACTACCAACCGCATTAACTAAAGCTGAAGTAAAATGAATCCCATTGACTTAAGGGAATATTTTTAATGTCTTGATCCTTCTTTTGAAAAAGTATTTAAAAGAAACTTGTTCTTATCTAAGTAATAAGAAAAAAGTTAAATCATTTTTTTAGGCATTTTTGGCTGGACTGGCTTTCTCTTCTTGGCATTGCGATGGAAGTAAGAATTATTCAGCTCATGGCAGAAACTGGTGAATTATTGCTCAAACAAACGGTTGATTCTGTAGACACGGTGTTTTCTGTTCATGCAGCAAATCATGCAGTTGTGAGTCTGTAAAACACACATGTGTGTTTTAAACCATGTAAATATGTGCACAAGTAGAAGTTATATTTCAGTTTAGCTGACACTAATTTGAGACATTTTAGAAATCACAAAAATCACATTATTTATTAAAATGAAACAAGATATGCAATTTTAAGATGTTTAATTTAATGTGATCAGTGATGAAATCAAACACATGCATTTTATTACATTCAATTCGATGAAAAAACACTATTCATCCCTAAAGCGCAGCATTCATACCACAATGAAAAATTTTTTTTTTTTAAATGTAATAGAATAGTAGCATAGAATAGTTTTCCATTTTTAGGCTGTTGGGTTTTCACTGTTTGCAAATTACTCCTAAACTCTCCTAAAAATAAACTCCTGCAAAGAAACCCCAATTATTGCTCACATTTATTAAACAGTTACACTTGTCTGGTTCTGAAGTGAATTGATGCTGTTTAGTAAATCTGACCCAAGTTCTCTCAGTTCCACAAAGCAGTTACAACTTTACAGAGAACCCTCATAGGGTTAGGTGGAAATAATTAATTCAGCAGTGCATAACCTGCACAATCAAAATCATAACCTGCATGGCTTTGAGAACTGTCTGCACAGATGTGTTTGTTAAACAGGGGGTCTCACTCCTGAACTTCTGTCCTTTATTGATGTCCTTTCTGTTCTTTATAGATATACTGATACTGGTTAAACTGGAATGGATCATGCTTTACTATTTGAGCTTTGCATGCAAGGACATTCTCCACAAACTGTGGCACATTCTTAACCAGCTATGAATGAAGAAAGATGAAAAACAGTTTCGGCAAATCTGTGGATGCAGTTAAAAAGAAAAAAAAGCATGCACAGTTTAGAAAATATTTTGCGAATACATTATAAAACTTTGTACCAGTCCATTTTCAAGAGTTCCTCTTCTTTTTCAGTCAGTGAATCATCATCAATTGTGACCTTTACTATAAAAACAGGTGTTGTGACAGTTTGCTGGTCTCAAGAATTAAGGTGTGTTAACACAACGCCAAGAAGGAAAAACATCATCAATGATTTTCAATGGATTTTGTCAAATGATCTACTAAGGGTTTTAAGGTTATTTCCAGATCAGTAAGTGTGCTCAATGTTATCTAATGATGATCTATGATTATGTTGTAATTTGAAACAACTTAGAGCTTTAATAGGATGACTTTCTTTTCACATGACTGGAAATAGATCTGAACCAGTACCCAAGTAGCTGCTTTCTATGACTGTGGCATCATGTTGACAAATGTTTTCAAATATAATAATTAAATCATGTTCTATAAAAGAAGTATTATTCTTTTTCTGACGTCATTTTGCCAAGGTCTGGATTCCTCAAATACAGAAGCTAATCATGAAAAAAAGAATATCAAATAATAATAATAATAATAAAAAACAAACAAGCAGAGGAAAAAAACTTTTCAAACTTAGTGGTTAAACAACCTTACCTTTTGGCCTCTGTACACACCATCTGTTGTCAGCGGGGTGATGTAGCTCACCCTCCTGTCATCATTAACTATCTTCACAGCAACATCCCTGTAGCTGCTGCGATGCTGCACTTGGAAAGGTACACCCACAGTTACAGGGAACTGGAGGCTGGCTCCGTCCTCAGCTTTAATGTGAATCACCCTGCTGAGCAGCTCCTCCAAGCCGGTTACAATCAGGCAGCTCAGGGCGTCGGCCACCTCACACCTCAGGCCTTTAGCAGCACCAGCAGGCGTTCTGACGAAACACTGGTCTGCTACATCAGAGTGGCCGTCCTCCAGCTGGCCACTTTGCCTAAACATTGTTTTAAAACACATCATGTTTCCATGGACACCGATGACAGATATATGCTGCAGATGCAAATTCAAGGAAAGTTCAAGTTTTAACCAGAAACATAAAAGACTGCCGTCATGCGCATGGCTTTAAAAGTCAAACGATTTTCAGAAATTTCAGAGATATTGAAGCACGATGGTTTCCATATCAGCTTCCCCCAGATGCCGTCTGATCTGAATGTTCTTGATTCGTTTGGCTTTAGGATAAATGAAAGCACTGACCTCACAGTGAACTGTGTAAAACAGCCTGCTCTGTAGCGGCCATGAGGTCAATACGCATGTGCTGCGAGATAAAGCTTTAAAGGGAGTTTTCTTTCTGTATCAGTGAGCAGAAGAAATGAGGTCCAGGCTGGAAAGTTAGTCTGCTTCTATATAGGGAACAAGATGCTGAACATTTTTTTCTTTTATTCTTTTTTTTCTTTTCGTGCATCAAATGTTGACTGGATGCTATCTCTACATTTTCAAAAGCAGGGAGAGTTTTGTTGTTTGTTTTCTCCACTTGCCTTCCAACTAGAGAGAGAGAAAAAAAAAAATCAGTTTGATCCAGGTGAAGATGTCTGAATCTATACTTGCTTCATTTTACCAAATCCAAATCAAGTTTTAAGTATTTTATTTTCAGGTTATTCCATTCACATCTTAGTTGTTTTATTCACAACTTCAACTACTGTGCTGACAAGTTTTAGTCTTTATATTTAGTATGCGAGTTCCTGTCTTTTCTTTTGTGTCTTTTAGTTCTTTTTGCCACTTATTTATTCAGTATCCCCATTAGTGGAGATGTTTCTAGTATATGCAGTGGTTCCCAACATCAGGATACAGATCATCTGTATCACCATTTCTTTTTTAAGACTAAAGTTTTAAAGGCTAATTGGATGAAAGGTGGTGATTTGTTCAGCTTACCCAACTGTAATCCATTCCCTTTTTTCCTCGTCCTCTTTCTTGTCATTCATCTTGTCTCTGTTCTCTTTTATCTCCGCCTGTAAGTCGGTCTTACTTTGAATGGGTTGTCCAAGGATGCCACTCACGTGAGGTTTGACTTGCATTTCTTCTGCCACGTCTTCCATCGTGCTGCAGTTGCTCAATATATTTTCACACGTTTCTTCAGTGTCAGGTGATGCTCCCGCCAGGCTTTGATCGCCTGCATCCTCGGCTTGTGAATCAGACTCAAGCTGATCGTCAGGTTGCACCAAAGCGTCTCTGGATTCCTGAAGCTCTGAGGCCTTGTCTGTAGACAGCTGGAGGACTGCTGCGTCCAGCTTTGTCATGATTTTGCTCACTTTGTCCATAATGTTCTCTATGTCCTCTCCAATACTAAGAAAAATGTCCAAGAGGGTAGATGAACAGGGCCATGTTTTACATTCTTTCATATCTGAAACAAATAGAAAAATGTCATTACAATAGGTCTTAATAGGCAAATAAAACCTTTAATGAACAACACAACTTTTTTTATTTAACAAAATTGAATCCAAAAAAATAGAAATAATGTGAGCAATACTAAGTATCCCCCTTCACTAATTCTGTTGCAGGTGTGCAGATCTGTGTATAAACAGATGTTTTTTTCAGCTGGTCTGGAGCATTCAGGTGTGAGTTAACACAATGCTTAGAGGCAAAGACATTTACGATGATATTAGAGAACACTCTTGTGGTTTTACACGCTCACAAAAAAACATGGTAGAAAAAGAGTCAGTAATAAGTTTTGCATGGTTTGGTATGTTTTAAACCATGTGTAACCTTTTTTATTCTTTATTTATTTAGTCTATGCCCAAGCACACATACCTGCTGAAGATGAATGCTGCTGTTTATGGCTCCTTTGTGGAGCCTTCATGAACATGAAGGTGCATTCTTTGACAGCTTCTCTCCAAGCCGTCAGTTTGTCAGAGTGAAAGGCTCTCAGCTCCCTCAATATTTCCAGAACTTTCGGCTTGCACACGTTCTCCTCCTGCCTTTCATCAGCGCTCCCAACTCTACTTTCAGTGCCTTTCGCATCATCTGCTGGACAAGGCTTCGTCTCCTCTCGGCTCCCACATGCTGACTCACCATGATGATTTCTGCAGCCCTGGACACCTTCAGTAGGTCTGGTCAACATGATGAGAAGACTGTCTTCACCCCTTGTGCTGGGAGGAGGGTTAGCTTCATTGATCTGATGAGTCACATGCAGATTTGGATCCATGCTAAGCTGAAAAACGCTCAAGATGAGAATCAAAACTATGTTGTGGTCTCCTTTTCTCCAGCACGTTTCAGCGTCTCACATTGGATAAAAGCAATTAATCTGAATGAAACTCTGGGGAATAATGTGATATATTCCTTTTAGATTTGAATCCCAAGACTGCTTTGTTTTCAGAGTCCTTGGCATTGAGTATTTCTGTGTCCTTGGTAATCCCTGTTTACAGGAGCCAAAGCTCTTTTTATATGGATGCCAGCAGTAAAGCATGTTGCCGTGGTGATTCCTTGGGTTGGCCAGGGATGGACAAAAGACAAGCCCCAGTGTAAAAGCTCCACACAAAGACAATTCTTTCCTCCTGACATTTTTTTTTGTTTTTCTAATAAACCAAGAAAGAATTGTTTTAACGGCATGAGTAATGATACGGCCGCACAAACACTGCAGGAGGAAATTTTGTGAATTTTCTTTGGAATTCTCTAAAACTACTGAACTGAAAATGATACTTTAGGAATTATTATCACATTTATTATCGAAATATGTTGTTGTTGTTTTTTTTTTTATGTGTTTTTTTTTTTTTAATGTGTTGCATGAACAAAACCAAACCTTATTTTTGCTTTGGATCTGCAGAGCACCGCCAGCAGGCACAGAGGCAATTTCAAACAGCCTTCAACTCCAGACCAGAATATTGGAGGGAGCAACGCTGGCTAATTGGAGGATGTGGCTTTATGGGTAACTTGTATGAGGAACTAATAAAATGAAATGAGAAGCTGGCTCAAACTATGAGGGGAAGTTAGTGCAAGCTTGGCAAAGCATTTAAAGTTTAAGCCACGCCCACGCTCAGAGTTGAATGCGATTGAGCACTTCAAAATATTAGAGTGCATAGAGTGACATACATGCACGTCTCATTTTATTGAGGAAATTACTTAAATACTCATTAAATCTTACCTGTAGCAGGTTTCGACAAACACGCAGGAAAAAGTGTGTAATTATAACATTGTACAAAAAGTGTAAAAAAAATAATAAAATAGAAGTTCATCATTTCTACTTCTATTGGCTGTAAAGTCACTGTGCCTTCAGAGACGGGCAACCAAACTGCAGAACTTTGTCTCCATCATGTGGCTGATTCAGCACAGTGTCCCTCTTCTGTGAAACAGAAAGAAATACAGTTATACGCTTCATTTGAGTCTAACCGTCTACATTTGTACGTTACCGTATTTACCTCCTGGTGGAATTTTATTTTGTTTTGTACAGATCTTGAAGGTTAAGGTCATGTTATGGTCAAGCAAAAAAAAGACAAAACAAAACAGTTTTTAATAATTCTGATTGGGTCTCTTTTAAAGAAGTCTGTTACTTAATGCAAATTGCACAGAGGCTTATGCAATAAGCAATGTAATCCAATGGATTACAAAACATTATACTAATACTAATTTTGTTCTTTTTTTTTCTTCTTTTTTTTCAAAATAAAGCACGGGATTTTTTTTACAGTTCCACAGGACCCCCCCCCCCCCAACTAAACAAAAAAATAAAAAATAAAAATGAAAAATGTATTGATTTTAAGTATTCAACATCAAAACTTAGTCAAATAAAGTTCCCTTAGAAGAACATTGGGTGACATGAAAGTCAAGTGTGCTGCATGTATTCTGTGACATGAAGAATGTTGTTTTTTTTAAATGTTGCTGCTCCTTCCCAGCCAACACTTGCATTTGGGGGCCAAGATATAAATGGGCTGAGAACTGAGGTCCCATCAGGTTCATGGGTGATGAATGAGCCAGGGTCCAACATGCCTGAACTTGGTCCCACTTCAGCCATCTACATAAGTGAACCCAAATGTGGCAGTTCTCATGGGGCCAATATGAAAAAAAAAAGAACAATTCAATTTAGGGCTCTATTTTTCAGTGGTAGAAAATAGTGCAGTTTTCAAAATATATTTTTCATGTTGACATTTTGTTGCACATCTTTACACGTTTTTAGAAAGGGGATGGTATGGTTCAGCTCTGATAGTCAGAATGTAAAAATAACCCTTCACCTTTAAGCCTGATTGCTAGAGAATAGAAGCATATGTGTGGACATCTCTTTTCCCTTTTAATGCAGTTTGTATTTTCTGTACCATGTGACTTCTGGGGAGGAAAGTTCATTTCTGAGGTCTTTACAGTACAGTACATCAGTGAACTTTGACTTCTATCACTTTTGTCACTCTTTGGCCCCTTTAGCTCTTGTGAGGATGCAGGACGGATGTAACTCACTTTGGGAGTAACCATAGCAACCACGGTGTCTGGGACATCCACTTTTATTCACAGATGCGGACAAAATGATTTCACAAGACGGTTTTGATCTTCTTACCTGTGTGATTTAAAAGTGTCGCACTACAGCCCATCGTCTCTCACTCTGGGCATTTTTATTTTAAAGTTACACCATATATATGTGGAAATATTGTATTTTACTGTGAAATCGTTTATGTAAATAACTGTGAAATAAATGCAACCAGCAGCCAATGTGTAAATTTACATTTTTAAAAAATGTTACAGTGTAAAATATGTTCGTGGTTGTTGTGCAGAGCAGCACCCACCTAAGACAGCCCCCCTCTCACTTTAAGATTACATTACACATTTTGATGAAATGCATCCCAAGTAATGATGAGGTAAGTCGTGGGGGTAAGGTTGATCTTTGTAAAATTAACCTTTTTTTTTTTTTTTTTTTTTTTACAAAAAGTTGAAATTATATGAAATTTGCAGTTTTATTACTTATAATTTCAGTCCGAAATGTTGCAGAAAAGTTCAGATTTTCCAACAACCAAACTGTAATCTTAAATTGAAAAGTCACAATTTTGTGACATTTCCGATTGTACAATAAAGGTTTTGATCTTTGAAAAAACGCTTTTTTAAACTTATCTTTTTTTTTTTTTTTTTTAAAAAGTGATTTTACCAGAAAAAAAGGTTTAGTATAAAACTCTATATTTTATAATAAAGGTCATGATTTTTTGAAAATTTGAGATTTTACGACATGAATTCATAATGTGATGTGAAATATTTTACACAGAAATTCACTTTTTTGGGGGGTTAACTTCAAGCCCAAGTACAGGAACTAGCGGGTAATCTGACAGCACATGTGGTTTAGAAAGTAAAAGAATAACCAGCACTTTACCAGCAATTAAACGGTAACCATGGTGATGACGTAGCCCAGGATGAAACGATAGTTTGACACCCCTGATCTAAGAGCTTGATGACTGAGTGTTCACAGCTGCTGCAGGCTGTAAACCAAAGAGTTTAGGTCTTTAAAAAAAAAAAAAGTTGCATTTTGAGCACACACACAGGCCTGTTAGCTATATTTAACCTATAGACTATAAACATAAACAACCAAACAGTAACTGTTGTTATTGTTTTCCGATTTGGAAATGATTCAAAGTGTGGTTGCCAGACATGAAGGCAGCAGCATTCCTGTGTTGATGTGTCTTGCTGGGAGCCTTTGTCTCGAGTCAGGACTTGCTATTTTCTAGAAATACGTCACAAAAATACCTCTACTTTCTACTTTGCCGTCATCACGAGCGCAGTTTCTTTTTTTCCCCCCTTTCAAAGTTATTCCTGGGAAGTGTGAGTTAAGAGAGAGACCTCCGCGTCCCCAGTGTGACAGTTTGACAGCTGATAGGTGTTAAAACAGGAACATTAACGCAACGACAGCCTGCAGCACTTTTTTTTTTTTTTTTAAAGTTATAGTAGCGGCGCGCGCCCCGCGTTCATGGGCGTGGAGTCCTCCAGCCTGAACGGGAAACAGTCGAGTGTGAAAGTGACTCAACAGAGCTTCAGAGAGCGGTGTTAGTAAAAGCAGAGCGGAGACGACCGGTGCGTAAATGTGTATGGAAAAAAAAATGCCTGAAGTTTCCTGTTGTTTTTAACTTGCAGGTAAGTTTACCAGCGAGTGTGTGTCAACAGGTGCTCACGAGATCAAAATGCATCAGCAGCGCTGCTTAAACGTGCCTTTTATGCTTCAGAGGCGGACAAAGTTATCGGGAAATAGAGTTGTGTTTAAGTTAAAGGTAGACTTTCAGTGGAGACTCCAGTCCACATGGGCTGTACAGATTATCCTCATCATCACAAAGTGTATCAGTCGCACGTGCGCGTGTTGCTGCTTCTGCTTTCCATGAAACTGAGCTCCAGCTCACACATCTGGGAAAACCTGGGGGAAGTGCAACACGATTAAAGCACTTCTTAAGTTTTTTAGAGAACTATCTTCAGCAAGTGTGTTCTCAAAAATGTGGTGTACACCTAAGGTTTGAGAGGGATTATTATAGAGCAGGTTAGGGTAGGCTATTTTTTTTTTCTTTTCAAACCAGGAAGGAAAACCGAGTTTGGACTTTGTTCAAAGAGGTGCACAAAAGTCTGAGGGAGTTCTGTATCTGTGTGCATGCATGGGCGTGCATGCTGTGACTCAGTACTATTGCTTTACAACCATACTTGTGATGGAGAATGTGCTGCAGCTGTTTGTTTTATGGGGGAAACTGCATATTTGTTATAAACTGCTGTCTTGTGTGTTTTTGGTTTTTTTTACATTTTCTTGTCTGTTTTGCTTCATTTGTGAAATTTGAGAATTACATGACAGCATTATGGAGTTGGTACTGAATTATCAGCTGGAATAGATGGTGCGCCACTGGATTGAGATCTGGTGACTGTGGAGGCCATTGGAGTACATTGAACTCATCTTCATGTAAAAGAAACCAGTTTTTCATGATTTGTGTTCATAAAAGGATGGACATGGTTAGCGTTTAAACAATGCTCAGTTGGTACTAAGGGGCTCAAAGTGTGCCAAGAAAATCTTCCGTACACCATTACACCACTACCACCAACCTCAACAGCTGATACAAGGCAGGATGGATCCATTCTTTGATACTATTAATGCTGAACTCTAACCCTACCATCTGAATGTCGCAGCTGAAAGCCAGGCTCATCTGACCAGCGGCAACATTTTGGTAAGCCTGTGCAAATTGTAGTCGCCTGTTATAAGCTGACAGCAGTGGTACTGGTTGTGGCGTTATCCCATGAGCTGCAAGGTTCCACATACTCAGAAATAAAGCAGAGTAAGATTTCCTTTCTTTCTATAATCTTGAACAAGTCAACAAGGCATTTTCGTCCCCACAACTGCTGCTTACTGGATAATTTCTCCTTTTCTGATTTATTCTCTTTCTGGAAAAACCCAGACCAAACTGGCACCAGTCATGCCAGTACCCCTTTTGATGGAAGTTTCAGTCTCGACCATGTTTACACACCTAAGTGCATTGAGTTGCTGCAATGTGATAAACAACCAATTGAACAGTGTGGAGGGAAAATCTTTATAAAGTGGCTGGCGAATGTATGTTTTCTATACGTGGAAGCTGCTCAGCCACTAGTGCAGTTCCTTGGTTTCTCTCTGCTATTGATCTGTGGGTGAGAGAGCCTGGCAGAATCTGCAGATCAAAACAGCCTTTCATAATGTTTGCTGAATGTGTGTGGTTTATGGTGTGGTTCATGATGCTGTGCAGTTGTGCCTAGTGGCTGTGTAAGTGCTCAGAGGACTGGCTCTGAGCCAGCACACACTGCTGCTAAAACTGCAATCATCAGCTGGGCTGCTCCAATAGGCTGTAAAGATTTCAGTTAAAGCGGACTTATACAGTCAGATGCAACACATATTGTTCATGCATCCTCAACTCTAAGAATGCATAACAATGTAGAAGTGATACGTTGACATTACAGATGTCTAATGTCTAAGAGGAACTTCATAGCTTTTGTTACCATCAAAACAGAATAACTTGAAGTCAGTTTGTGTTCAAGCTGTCTCTCTCTGATCTGTACCTTTTTTTCTTTTCTTTTTTTTTCTTTAAATAAATGTGAATGCATAGAACTCAAGAATATTTTTTACTTGAAAGCAGAAGTAACACTTCAGGTTCTCCTATGAGCTGTAGATCTCCAACCTGAAAGAGAAGTGCACCAGGAGCCTGTACTACGAAGCGGATTTAACGGCTTATCAGGGTAACTTTCAGAGTATTTTGATCACGTGATGTGTAACTTCCTGACTAACCACTAGCTAACTATGAAAGGTGGATAGGTTTAGATCAAGGTATGTTGCCATGGCAATTTACACCACATCTCAAACCTGATCCAAACAGGTTATGTTCTAGGTTAACTCAAGGTTTAAGCTTAACCACACCCCTTATAAGTACCGTCCGTCCACAACCAACGTCTCCCAAGACAATACCGGTGTACCTGGATGATCCCTGTGGTGTTGGGGCACAAACTGTGAGAGGTAGAGCTGAAGATCTTTGCCTGAACATGCTTAATTTTAATCATTACATGGGCTTGGGCCGAGCTCGGGCCGAGCTCGGGCTTGCAAACCATTTTGCTCTCCGTCTTGCGGAGCACAAAATGGAGAAGGATGCTTGGGTGCACCGTCACTGAAGGCAAAGTCTGAGGTGTGGAAAAGTCTTTACCATGAGCATAATAAAAATAATGAAGCAGTCGGTTATATGGTCTAACAATCATACTGTCAAGGTAGCCCATTAGGAATTAATTAACTTTACATCTAGGTATGTCTAGGGTGATCAAACGTCCTCTTTTGCCTGGACATGTCCACTTTTTACGCCCTTTCCTGGGCGTCCAAGGGGGAAGGGGAGTTATAATTGTAGATTAGCCCAATTAAAACAAGAATGGATTATTCTGACTGTTTGTCATACAATTAGCTCAATAGGGGTCGTGTGGGAAACAGTACGAAGTAGCCTGTCTGCTAACTACCAGGTGGTATAATGTTTACGCAGGTGCTCACCCATGCAATAAATTGTGAGTGTAAACCCACCGCTTGGTATCTCTCTTTTTTTTCCAACTTCGGCCAGACACTTAATGTTTAAAAATCCTAAACGCATGGTTTGTAAAGCTACTTTGGGTTTTCATAATATGTTCACTCTAGGTACGCCCACCACTGAATTATGTTGTATCTAGGCATTATTAATTCACAGTAGGTAATTCCCACCAACATTTCAGGCATTTCACAGGTTATTAATCATCTGTAACACAGGTTTAAAGAACGTATCGACATAAAAAAAAAACCTTATTTACGCATTTACCGGATTAGCAATTTGTTGCCAACAATCCTGCTTTGCTTTATTAGCAGCTGATGTTTTATTTCCCTCCATAAAGTTGATTTTAATTCCCCAAAGCTCTGCATTATGATCGTGCATGCTTCCTCAGTAAAGTAAGGTGATCACATTGAAAACGGTAACATGCGTGGCAACATGCACTTTCATGTGAGCACGCACAAACTCCGAGTAGGTTAACACAGGTTCAACAATCAACCTCATATCCAGCGTCGTCGTACAGAGGAAGCCCAGTTTCATAGTATCGAGATAACCCAGTTTTGTTAACCCTGGGTTACATCTGAGTAAGTTAACCCCGCTTCGTAGTACAGGCCCCTGTAGACTAAGCTTGTTGGGGAGGGAGCAGCAGTCAGGGAGCGTGTTTGCCAATCAGATCATCAGAGTTGGAGATACTGGTGTGAAAGCTCCAGGAAGCAAACAGACCTTCTAGAACCTGCCAAAAGAAGCAAATAAATAGGCCTGCTGAAATTCATGGCTGTTGTCAGGTCTTGAATGAGCAACGTAGTGGTCATTTGCTTTTTAAGTTTTTAAAAAGCTTGTCCTAAAGACATTGATGGATATTTATTGTTGAAAAGGTTGATGTCCAAAGGTACTTCTTGCAACAGCTTCTTGTAGTCTAAAACCAAATAAATATTCGATACAAAAGATGAGCTACTATGTATTTGTGTAGCTCTTTGTTTCCCAGACAGGAAAGTGTCTTGATTGTTTAACTTGATGTAACTTGGCAAGAAAGGGAACATGCAGATTTCTCAATGTGTCGAACTGTTCCTTGATAATGTTGCCACAGCCAGACTTTTTTCTTTTTTTTTTTTCCCTCAACAGTTATTGTTTCTTTAATGAAAAAAAGAAAACCTAAACTCTAAGATAAAATATGTGCGGCTTTGACAATTTAGGATAATATGCTACAATATTGGTGTCATATTGTGGTAAAATGACAAGAAAAAATACGCTCATAAACGTCCTTCACAGCATCTCGTTTCACCTATTTATTGTTATCTTCTTTGTGTCCACAGTCTAAAGCTGGACTTTCGTGTTCTACTAACCTTCGTGATGTGGCAGATGTGTGATTAGAGCACCATGTGGGAGCCTCCAGATCCCAGCCTGGAGATTGTGGAGTGGCTGTCCACCCTCCGCCTGTCCCAGTATACTACATGCTTCCAGCAAAGAGGCTACCATGCTCTCGGAGACTGCAGGGATCTCACAGACAAGAAGCTCTTGGAGCTTAAAGTGTTCCCAACGGGCCACAGACGGCGCATCCTTCGAAGTTTGGAAGCACTTGGTTTGAACCAGGAGAGTGGTGAAGACGAGCAGGGAGGTTTAGAGAGCAAGGAGGGTCAAAGGATGCCAGTCCCGCTCCCGAGACACATCTACATGAAGGAGAAAAAGAGGGGAGCATCATATCAGCATCAACAGCCAAAGGAGAAAAGGGCATTAGATTCAGAAGGCAGTCACACTTTGCCAGCAGGAGCAGGACTGGGAGCAGAACACCCCTCAGACGGGCCGTACCTCCTCACGCCTCAACCAGCCCCACGTGACCCCTGTAACATCAATGCACTGGTGCTGGAACGTAGTTTACTGCCTCCTTCTGTGTGCTCCAGCAGCAGCAGCAGCAGCAGCAGCAGCGAGTCTCTTTCATCCTCTGAAATACCCTCAGATGGTTTTCCTGAGGTGTCCTCAGATGCTACCATTGATTCTGTGCCCTTTAATGCTCAAGTCCCTCCGCCTGAACTAACTGAAGATGTTGGGGGTTTTCATGGTGAAATGGTTGATAACTCAATATATGAGACACAGCCCTCCTATAAGAGTCCTACAGGTCCACGACCAACTCGCTCCTACCGATTAAGGCACCGACCTGTTCCTCAAATCCCTAATCAAATACCTCTACCACCTCAAGACAGGTACGCTTTTAAGTTGTGTCAATAATATGGATTTTCTTGGCAATGTTTTATTCATTGTATTTCATCTTGAACTTTTACTTTCACTTGGACCTGGTTAGCTAATATTAGTATAAAGCTTATGGATCAGCTCTGGCCACAGACTGGTAAACCAGGCTCTGAGAGGTTGGATTTGTTTTGTTTTTTCTTCACCATCATGGCATTGCACAACAACAGTCACATCTGCTTCACATAAAGCGTGCGTGGAATGTCTAGACTGTGAGTATGCAGTACCTAAAGCTAGTAATTTGTAATGCTTTTAAGGTAATTATAAGCCTCCAAGAGAAACAAACAAAAGGTACGGGACAATATACTGAAATGTATCACTCTTAAAACGGCATCACACCCACTGTATATGCCCTATGTTAGAAGCTAGGCAGCTAAAATTGAAGCTAGTAGAGCACACAGCCGGAGCTATCAGCAGTGGTTTTGATCAATTTTAAATTGCCCAGCAGTCCAACAAAAAAAAAACAAGCTCTGTTATCTGTGGTACATTTTATATTTTGAATTGGTCCATCTGAATATCTGGATGACACAAGACATGATGTGAGATTTTCACTGTTAAAGAGATATGGTCAATATTTTCTTTGGGAATGACAGGATATTAAACGTGCACATCAGTTGAACAGCCAGGGTTGGATGGTTGGAGACAAAATAAGAGAGGCTAGTTTGAGATTGGACACACAAAGAGGAGGTATAGTGAATGTTGCAGTTGGTTCATCTCCATGTCCAGAATGTGGTTCATGTATGCAAGGAGCCACATTCAAGCAATGTTGGGTGATTTAAGAGATGTGTATAGAAGTGGGCCTTTAAAGCAGTCCACAGAATCAGCATTTCTGATTTGCTAAGGAAGCTGATTCCAAGAAGGAGCCAGGACAACAAAAGATTGGTCACCTCTTGT
>JBAMYA010113098.1:0-19085 GCA_037176975.1 Arrhamphus sclerolepis
CCCGCACGGAAATTCAAATTGTCAAGTGCTCATCATCATCAAAGTGTAAAAAAAAAAAAACATCATCTAGTTAATTAAATAGAATTAAATAGTCTTATTGCTGTGGGGACGAAGGATAATTTAATCTACTTTTCTGTCAGGACTTCCTCCCTCATCTGCGTTGGTTCAACTCATTCCTGGTTTATTACAGTCACTAAGAAAGAGTCACGATCATGTCAAACCAGTGCTCACTTCTTTCACTGGTTTCCTGATACTGTTGATTTAAAAGGGATATTGCTCATCTTTCGAGCCTTAAATTGTTTTGCCTCTGCATACATCTCAATAAGTTTGCCCAGTTAGTGACAAAGATCAGGCTTTTGATTTCTACTCATGAAAACAAGCACACAGAGTCTGTAGCAAATTGTAAATCCCATCTTAAAGCTGTTCTCTTGTTTCAGAACTTGGAGAGTAGAGTTTATATTCTATCTTTATTTTAAAATTTTACTTGTCTTTATTGGTTTTATTCTTCTTAGTCCAGATTTTGAAGTAGCTTTGGATCAACTACTATTATTTTAACAATTTATTTACTTATTATGCTACTTTTCCATTTATATCCCGCTGCTGCAAAACACGTGCAGCAGCTGGATGATGGATGATTTGTTAAATGCTGCCACCTTGTGACGGCAACATGTCATTTCTGCATCACACGTTGTACTCTTATATACTGAATCATCTATCACATCATATTCATCAATAAAACACTGTGACATAGAATTTATTAAAAAAAAGAAAAGAAAAAGAAAATACAGAAGCATGAAAATTTGTGTTTAATGCATGATCATTCACAACAGACAAAGCCAGTGGGTAGCAGGTCTAGGGTCCCTGCGTCCCTCTCCTCCGTGCTCTCAGCAGAGTTGACTGCATGATAATCCTCCTCTCAGGAGCCCTCCTCTGTGCTCCCAGTGGAGATCTCAGGCCGAAGGTAGCGGGAATTCTCTGTATGGGCCGCTGTGGCAGTTTGAATCTGCCGTCCTTAAGATCATCCACGAAAGTCTCCACTTTATCAAACTTTACAGTGAGCCTGCCCAGTTCGTCTTTTAGGGAGTTAAACTGCCGGTAGAGGTCCCCCAGTCCATCTGAAAGAGGCTGGATCCTGGACACAAGCGTAAGCATGTCATGTGAAGCGATGAGTAAATGTTCTTGATTTCATTAGTTGTAGGAACATTGTTTTCAAACCAGGAAATATGTTTGCTGATTGACAAATCATGGCCTTGAGGACAACTAAAACAAATCAGCGGTGAAAACATTGTAGTTATGACATGACGGTAAGCTGGGTAAAAGAACAAAGGTCCGTCAATAAATCTGGCAGCATTAAAGCAACAAAGGAGTTACCAATGGCCTGGACTAAGGTCTGCCAGAAGCCCCTCAGAACAGAAGGCTGAAACATTTCCAGTTTTATTCTGGCGTGGACTCTGCAGTGAGCTCATTGACAAAGCAAGAACAAGTTACGTAATTTCTAATTTTGCACGAGAACCAGGAAAATGTTTGTCTTGCACATTTCACCTCTGTTTGACCCAGTGATCTGAGCATATACATATATCAGTCCTTCTGGAGGCCTCTGTGTCTCACCTGCTGTATTCAGGCAGAACGGAAGCGTGATCATTGATCAGCAGGTCTTTGACTTGGGTTAGGATAGCAAATTTCCAGTTGTCCAGCACCTGAGTCAGGTTAGAGCACGTCTTCCCATTGGTAGGTTCAGCTGAACACACAAATGTACAACACATTTATGTAGGTAAGGATATACACAACATTAATTTCAGAGTGTTTTGATATTCATTTATACTCTGTTGAGCGCAACAACACATCATTTCAGACCTTTAGGGTCCCAAGGAGAGGTTTCTTGTTTCCATTTCTGAGCTCCACACACTGAAACCATGAAGAGCAGGACCAGAACCCCCGTCATCTTACTGCATTAAAAAAGAAAAATGAAAGGCTGAGAAACAGACACACTAAGGAACGATGCCATGGAAATATCAAGCATGCTCAACACTTAGTAGCTGATATGAAAAGAATTATTCTAGATTTTTAACCTAATAAAACTTAGCCTCAAACAGCAACAGCATGCACAAAGATGAAGAAGCAGCATGTCTTTAAACTTCATGGTGTGTTCCTGAAAATGCAATGAAAAAAAAAAGTGCTATACCTTTCTATGTAATGCAAAGCTGGATGCCTTTCACATACAATAAAATCCCTCAAGAGCGACACACTGAGAAAACAAGACGTGGGCAGCATTCTTATATCTCCCACAGCCATTCCCCCACCTGCTCCCACCTACGTCAGTGATGCAAGGCGGTGACTTAACCTGATCCCTTAGCTTACATGCACACTGCTGCATCCACATGACACTCCAAGCTTAAAGACACATATGTGTCCCATATCAGCCTCTGCTATGACTCCTATGAAATCTGCTATAATGATAAATAACCCACAGCTTCAATGATGGGGGTTCTGACAATCCAGCTCCTGTCCTCCACATGTCTTTTGACTCCAAATGCGAAAGGCGACAGCACTTCACGAAGACTCCAATTCAGAGGACGTGTTTGACGGAGCAGTATGGCTCCAGAGAAGCATTCTTACTGCCTACTGTAATAGAATCTGCTAAACATCTGGGTTTGACAGACACAGCATCTGTCTCTGTAGCTGCAATGAGGGATCGAAAACCTGCAGAGCAACACACACTCAGTGGTAAAAAGGTAAGACAAAAGATCTTACGAGATTGGTGTCAACCATTTAAATGAATAAACTAGTTCAGAGACTCGTTTCAGATCCAAAACAGCCGTTAAAGAGGAAAATATGCAACTCCAAGGAGGTTCGCTCACATCCAAACGCTTGCAGCTCTAAATTTGAAAAAGCTGCTGTTTGATTTATTCCATCAGTTCATTCAACTTGAAGTTCATCCACACTTATTTGTTTGGCAGTAAGCAAACTGCTGCTGACGGAGAGGCTATATAATTTTATGTCTTTAGTCTCATTGCTAAAACAGATTGCATAATCCAAGTAGAGAGAAGGAGGCTGATAAGAGCCAGGAAGCATATATCTCTACTGCACCTTTTCCTGCATTTGAGGGCAAGAGAAAGGCTTTTATCTTCTGAATAAAAAGAAAAATGAAAACTCAAGCAGTATTTCAGTTAAAACTGCCATTCCTTACTTCCTCGGAAAGACTGCCCTGATGTCTGCAGTTGTTGCTGTGATTTATGAACAAGGGGAGATAATCTCTACAGCAAAGGAATCTATCTGGGCAACAGTCCCTACCATCTGTCCTGCCGTCTTTGTCATGACAATGGTGTGAATAATGGCTTATCAGTATATTGTAGTCTTCTATGGAAACTGAAGCAGTTTAAATTTTTGAAAAGCAAGAATTTGACCCTCTTTATAATGCTTCCCAGATAAAATTAATGGGAAAATAAATAAATGAACAAATAAATCATCTTGCGGAAGGTATGGCCACCTAATAAATTCCATTTCTGTTTGACCTACTCCATTTTTACTGAGGTTAGACAATTTGTATCTGAGCTTGTATAAAAGATTTGAAAATTCTGAATAATCCACTTCAAATACAACTTCAGCGTTTTGACAGATAGTCTTCAAGGTGTCTTTAGGTGCTCTTTGAAAATATGTTATAGTAACCAGTGTAGGGAAGCTGCCAGCTCCCCGAGGCAGTAGATAATCTGTAAACCATAATATCTCCAGCACCGTGCTGCACAGCTGGTGCGAGGTTCCTCTGCTCTAAAGGAGGTCTTTCTTTTGCTCCGCACTACTCTGATCGTACTTATTTTAAGTCTCTATTAGGTCTATTTCTTCCTATTTCAATTTATATGCATGTGAGAGGGCAGGTAAGAGTTACCTGTAGATTCTTACCCAATTCAGATCTCTGGGACGTGGAACTTCCTGGTCTCATGAAAGATCGCAGGGCTGCTCGGTCTTTGGTGTAACATCTGTCCTGAGTGATCCGACCACAAATGAACATCCCTGAACGCTGGTGTGGTCACAATTAGGACACACAAAAGACATTTTCCCTATCTGGTCTCCGGGTCACATTCAGATATGTTGGTCGGAGACACCTGTGGCCATCTTCTTCCAACTGTGTGTCCTTAAATCTGTCCTGGCCCACAGAGAAGGACCACCTGACCTGAAGAGACTACCAGAAGAGTTCCCATAAGGATATTTATTTGCCTTGTCAGTTTCTTGGAAAAATATATATATTCTGTTTAAAGCTGAGTCCAAATCCACAGGACGTATTCACAGAGCTTCCTGCTTGTCTTTAAATGTCTGAAGAGAGAATGAATAAAGCAGTTGTCAGTGGAATGACATCGTTTTTGAACTGTCCTACTGTGTGAGAATCACGTGTTTTTTTTGTTGATGTTTTTTTTCTATCATTAACCTTTATGCAACCAAAGGAGTGTGATGGGGGTTTTCCTGGCAAAGATGAGCAGCAGCTAAGGGCCAACAACAGATACAATATTTAAAATGTTTAAATATACAGCAAAAAACATCAACAAAGCCATCAAGTACAGCTAAGATCTAAAACTCTTAAATTCCATCAAGACCATCAATCATAGCACCAAATAGAATATTAAAAATATGTTGAAAATTCCATCGTGAGGCAAGATTCTTGCTTATCTTTTCCCATCATAGAAGAAAACCAACCAAGTCTTGGTAATAAAGACAGAAACATCCAGAAGCATTTTAAAGAATGTAAGTCTTTGGTAGGATGGGAGAAAACCTAGAATAGCTTTTTAAAAGGAATATTTGCAAGTGCCTAAGTGTTCATGAGGACAAAGCAGACCATCTGTCCTAAGTGCAGACTTTCCAGTGTACATAAACATTATGGGGAAGCATGCATATAAATCACATAACCGTCGTCCAGCAAAGGCATAAAAGTACCACAGACAAGTCTCTTTTTGGCCTGAAAGGAAAATAATAATAAAAAAAAAGCTTTTTTAAAAAAAACAACTTTAGTTTGTTTAGTCAGTTGTTGAACATGCAGTGCAAAAGTGAGACCATTATCAATCAAAATACCTAAATATCTCTATTCTGAAACAAGCTCAATCTCAGACTTTAGCATTTGATATTTGTTGATCAACATTTAAATGAAGATAACTCAAGTGATCCCAGGATCAGTGTCTGAGGACCACCCTTAGTCATTCATCTGTAGCTAGAAGTGATACTTTCTGCTGAAAACACTGAGAACTACCTGATTAATAATTTTCAAACCATCCAACAGCTTGATAGGAATGATCAGCTCTACTTAGTCTTTGCTTTAGACTGTGTCAAAGGCCTTAGACAGATGAATGAAAAGCGCTGCCGGTCATGGTTCAGGTTTTAGTTCTGGGTTTTTTCAGTGTTGGTGTTTTGTATCCTTGTTTTCTTGTCCTTGGACCTTCTGCTTTCTGTTTTACTTCCTGTTTTATTTGGAAGTCCTGTCTGTCTAGTTATGTTCTGTTTGACTTTCCTGATCCTTGTTTCCCTGATGTATTTCACCTGTGTCTCATCAGCTCCTTCCTCTACATATTGTCTTGTCTGTCTTTCCCTCCTTGCTGGTCTGTACTGTTTGATTCCTGTGTTCATGCCCGGTTTTTGTCACATCATTTGAATTCCTCCTGCCTGCACTCCTGCATCTGGGTCCTCCACTACACCCTCACCACATGACAGAACAGGCCAGCCAAAATGGACCCAGTAGGAGGAATGATCACTCTTTTTGAGTATTTCTGCCAAAAGGCTGAGAAGACAATGCCCCGGGTGGAGGGCAGCGATTGGTATGACTGGGACTGTTCTTCTGAGGAGGAATATTGGCTAGACGGTGAGTATGGAGAGTATTCCCCATTTTGGAGCATTTGGCTGGTATTCGGGGGCCTGAAAAGTCTGCAGACACGGGGATCATCCAGGATCATGCCATAAGCCTGTGGTGGTCCCCAAAACACCTCTTTCTCAGCCTCAGACTCGGCCTCTGACACTTCCTCCTCAGCTTCATCTGCCACCAGCTCCAAGTTTCTGGTCACCTGCTCCACCGCCTCAGTGTCAGCCCTGGTCACCGCAGCCTCAGCCAGCGTCCCAAACTCAGCTGCCACTGTACCCTGTCCCCGGCCTGGAGGCTTGCGTCCAAGTCTCTGAGGTGGTCGACACACCCCATCCTCCTCCTGAGGTGGTTGATGTACCTTCCTGTTCCTGTGGCTACTCCACCATCACCTTCATCGGTTCCTGCTCTGGTCTCACCTGGTCCTGCTCCAGCTTCAGGCATAGTTCCCTCCTCCGGGCCCCCAACATCCTCCCTGTGTTGGTTTTGTGTGGGTGTTTTTTGTTGTTTTTTTTTTGTTTTTTTTTGTGTCGTCGGGTCCTCCACTGCACCCTCACCACATGGCACTGCCCAGTGTTACCTACTATCTGAAAATTCAATGTCAATGTCATAAAACCACCTTATTATTCTAACATGTTGTTCAACAAATAACATGTAATCATTCTCATTTATCAATGATTAAAGTTTCCAAAAAGGACTTTTATTTATATTACTTATATTATATTTACTTATATATATATTTTTTTTTTGTTTGTTTTCTGTGCGAGGTTAAAAACATGCAACACAATCAGTAACCTATGTACATATATATATATATATATTTTTTTTTTTCTAAAAATGCCAGGCTCTTTATGAACTTCTGAGTTAAAGCAACAACAAGTTGGAGAATTTAGTTCTTCAGAAAGCAGAGCTTAATATGGAGAGTTGGACTGCGGAGGGGTATGTTGTTGCACATTACAGGGCACACAAAGCATGAAGCACAAGTTATTGAATGAATTACCAGTTATTATGACCATATGCTTTCACACTGGTTCAGAGTGAAAACCACAGACAGTTTAAAAGCTTCTTCTTTGTAGGTCTTTAGCAAGCTGGGGTACATCAACACTGAACTTTGTGTTGTCACAAATTGATAAAATCATGCTGTTTTAACTTCCACTGCATCTAGAAAGTCTCATAAATACAGTAATTCTGCAAAAACTATTCAGAAAAATAAAAGATTTGTTTGTGTTACAACGTTTTGGACTCCAGCTTACTGCAGCATCAGGTGGGGACAGTTTTATCTCAACTGTAACATTGTGAACAAAATTACTTGTTCATTCATAGAGCTCAGCCAGGACACAAGATACCACTGAACAGCCCCTTTGTTTAAAAAATCTGTCAAACTGGCTCATACAGCCAGTAGGCTGATTCTTACCGTTCTTGTAATTTTCCTCACTGTGGAATGAATGATTTATTTCTAACAATGTGGCAGAATCACAGATATTGAAGGTTATTTTTTTTCTTTTTCTTCTGAGAGAAGAGTTGTTAAATATTTGCATCATGGCACTTGTAAAGGAAAGATAGCATCAGGTCCTGGATAATTCAGGTCCTAGATTCCATGGTTTATAATCTGTGAAATCTACAGAGGAGTGCTTTATTTTTCTGAGCTTGAACTGTTTCTGTTTTTGTTTTGTTTTTTTATTACTACACAATAACCATTGTATCAGCCATACATGACTTTTTTTAAGAGCTGTCAGCCCTCAGCGCTGCCAACACTACAGCACACAGAAGAGAACAACACTAATTGCTATTTGATTCTCATCCTCCCAAAAGATCTGTAAAACTGGGAAACAGTGAGGTTTGATTAACAGCAAACATCCAACTCTGGATTTTGTCGAGAAAAGAAAAACAGTCACCGTAAATCTGGTACAGTCTTCAAAACAGCATCTTCAGTAGTGATTTGTCTTCTGAGCACTGAAAAGTGGAGTTTACCGTTTCCCCAGTGTCAGTTTCCAAAAAGTAAGTGGAAACATAAAGTCAAGCACAGAGAAAAGGGTTTCATGTGCAGAGAAGAAAAACGTGCTGAACTATTGATGGCATTTCTGCTTTTTATTTTTGCATGGATTGTTCCTGATTCTGCTTTAACTTTCATGCAATGCATTTTTTAAAAATCTAAATAATAGTGTACACATCTGTAAATGTGGCCAATGTTCTTGTTGTCCTGCAGGCAAATATCAGGTAAGATAAGTTTATTGTCATTGCACAGTTACAACAATTTGAGTATCAAAATTGGAGTAGTGCCCCCATCAACCCCCTGGTATGTGTAAATAGTGGTATAATTACCATGCTATCGACAAACAATGTGCAACAACACACTGATAAGTCTGTTTTAAATGAATTGTGTTCTGCACTACTTTCTTGTAAATATTCAAGAGATATTCTGCAGCGTGTCTACATAAAGAATCAGTAGGTGAGAATGATAGTTTGCAATTAGTTTTACATTATTGCATGTTACTATGGCAGCACATATATGGAAGCACTGATGGTCAACCAGCAGTCAGTCTCTGGTTCTGCCTGCAAGAAGAGGCCAACTGGCTTCCAGCTCCCTGCAGCTCAGTCCAGCATAGCCAGAGGAAAGAATGACTCCAGTGATCCTGCGGAGCCAGAGAGTGAGATAACCAGGCGTCCTTCTCTCTGCTTTTTAGCTCAGCCTCACATCTGCTCTCTCACATGCTACTTGTTATTGACTCTCACCAGCACATTACTTCATGACAACTTTATCAGAGCAACACTGAGAGGATCGTTAAATTTAAATCTTTCGGCACTTAAATTCAGACCAGTGCCAAACTGATGGCACTCCCTGAGGTTTCTTAAGTTTCAATTTCTTATGGAAAGAGACAGAGGCCCAAGAAGAAACTGATGTTAGTTTTAAGCCTTTGAGCACTCCAGACAATCGTAGCAGGTGGAATTAATCCCTGAGAGTCAGTTTATGGGTTTTTAAAAGATATATGTATGGTGACACATGCATCATCGTAGACCAAATAGTGCACAAATCCTCCTACTGACATTGACATGTCACAAGAGCCAAGCCTGCAAATCTAAAATCAGATGTTCATGCTCTCATTGCATTTATTGCTTACAGTGGTCAGGGATTTGTTCTTTTTTTTTAAATTGGCTTTGAGCATTTTAATATTTTTGGATTCTTTCAAATGGATATTTTCTTGGTTTTCATCACGTTCACAGTGATAAATATTACTTGGGTAGACTCTGCATTAGATTCTCATAAAGAGTGTTAGGATGACAGCGAGCTGAACCGCTAATTCAATCTGCCGTAACATTTCTTTACAATCCAGCACAGTCCTTATATGCACCTTTGAGAAAGTCCACAACTTGGGCGTTGCTCATTAAAATCATTAAGAAGATTGGAGAATTACTATTGAAGCTGATGTCTAATGCCACCTACTGGACATGTGCAGTGTTACAATACAGGATTTATATTATACACTATGTGGTTACTGTTAATCCAGGAAAAGATTAGGTAAATTAAAACCAGTTACAATAATAGAGGCAAAATGTTTGTTTGTTTGTTTGTTTGTTTTAAAAATGCAGTTGGATACAGCACAATGTTTTAATTTTTTCATTTCAGCATCATTCACTGACTTTGTTCAGTCATGTAAATCATATCTATATATCTACATTTTGATCAACCCATATTTGAAAAACATTTTCTATAACATTTTATTTCTCAGACGCTCTTAGTTTGATGGTCATGTTTTTAATCTGTTTTGATACTCATGCAAATAGAGTTTGACCTTTGTGCATTTGAAATTAGGACTTTTACTGCTCTCTAGTGGACATAAGAAGAAACGAAGCAATACTGCTTGAATTTTCAGCAGCCTGCATTGGTGAACTGATTAGGAGAAAATTAAGCATTAAAAATAAAATAAAATAGCTAAACAATTTAAAAAGTTCTATTAATGATCAAATCTGCAGCTGCACATCTTGTGTTACAGTTGGATGATCAGCTTTGTCCTGTAGAGTCAGCTGCCAGCAAATTCTTCTTTGTACGGTCAGTTTCCTTCATTTGTCAGTAAGTTCATAGTGAATTGAGGAACTAAGGAACTAATATACGCTGCTTCCTTCAGTTGAACTCATTTGCACAGTAATCTGAATCATATGGAGTTGACCCGAGCAAATTAATTCCAGTTCAGTTTAAGCATACAGGAGGCAGACACGTCTGTCAAATATTGATTGATTGATTAAACTGTTCCAGTTTCTTTTTTTTCCTCTAGTTTAAAGTTCATTATGTTGATTTTTAACCGTTCTTTTACATGTACATGCATATTCCATTTTGTATTCATGTATGTTGTTTTGTGTTATCATCACTGGTCAGAGATACTCCCTCTGTTGGCCAAGGCGGGAACTTACATCCAAATCTGTGAAGAAGTTCGGGAAGTGCAACATACCGTACTGAGCAGAATCTTTAAAAATAAACAAAAGAAAGGGAGAAAAAAGATCTAATTTAACTACTTAATATGTGAAAATTTGATAATGAGAAGTTATCTTTCCTGAATTGATGATCAGTAACACTTTATTTTTTCAAAGAGAAAAACCACAGGTTCACGGTCAGAGACAAAACACATTTTGTTCTTCAACTTTCCTGATTTTCCCATGAAATTTGACTTTATGTGAGGAAACTCACATCAAAAAGTCTCCTGTATCAGGCTCTAAAGACTGCCTAATCCCCACACTGTGACTCTCACATGATGAAAAAAATCTCAGGCCTCACTGCTCTCTGAGGCTAAACGCAGCATGGTTACACCACTTCAGCTCAAAAACTCCTCTGTCCTGCAGCAAATGCTCCTCTTGTGTTGCACAACAGCTCGTGCCATTCTGTCCAGCTAAAAGAGCAGGGAGGATCGTCTCCCACTAATTGACATTATGAGGAGATATTTGGGAATAAAGAGGCTTCCTTGGCCATGGATGAGGAGGGACACTGCTCTGAATGAGTCCAGTCCACTCATACCAAAGGTAAGTCTTTTACTAGCTTTGTGTCCCTGTGTTTGAGTAAAGGTATATTTTTAAGTTAGCATTTGCTCTCAAATATGATAACTTTTCTGTGTCATAAGACAGGAGCTGCAAAAGAAGATGATGACGAGCTCAGCCCTTTCACTAGTGAATCTCAGACAGAATCAAATAATGGACAAGACTACAACAGCCTTCCATTAACAAGAATCCAACCCCACTACAGTTATTCTTTGATGGACTATTTCCTAAAATACTTCCTGTTTCTGTGCAACCTGGTGTTCACAGTTCTGGGCCTGGTGGTTCTTGGTCTGGGGATGTGGGGCCTGATCAGCAAAGAATCATTTGCCCAGGAGAAGATCGGCAGTATCGGCACTGATCCGATGCTAATACTGGTGACTCTGGGCTTTCTGCTCACTGTGCTTTGCCTGACAGGGTGCGTAGGTGCCTTAAGAGAGAACTCCTGCTTGCTGAAACTGTTCTCAGGTATAGTGTTGGTGCTCATCACAGCTCAGGTGCTGGTCGCCATTATAGCCTACAGCACGCAAGATCAGATTGGAAACTATCTGCGGTCAGGGATGTTAGCTGCCATGGCACACTATCAAGATGATCTGGATCTGAGGTTCATCACAGATGAGATTCAGTCAAATCTGCAGTGCTGTGGGGCAGACACCTACCGTGACTGGGAGATCAACATGTGAGTGGAGCGTGACTGATATGGAATTTGTTTTTTCCTTTTTCTTTTTATAGCACTATCTTTTAAAAGGTGCAGATAAATGACTTCTTGGATTTTTTTTCCCCCCTTTCCTCAGATATTACAACTGCTCAGCTCCAGGAGTTTTGGCCTGCGGCGTCCCTGCAACATGCTGCATAGACCCTTTGGAGAATGGTACAGTGTGGAACTCTCAGTGTGGTGTAGGCGCCCGGCTGCTAGATGAGTTCACCGCTCAAAGCGTCGTCTACCTGGGCGGCTGTCTGGGAGCAATCTCTCGTTGGATCGAGCGGCACGAGACCTTGATTGGGACTGTTGGACTCATTGGATTTGGGGTCCAGATTTTTGCTGTGTTTATTGCCACAAGACTGCTAGAAAGAATCCACTGGCATAAAGTTCGTGTGTAACATGGAGTGATGAATCCAATTAAACGAGTCCTGGCTGCTTACTTTTCTATCTTCTTTCCACTTCTGGGATTGTCAACAAGTTTATACAGTTTGATCTTAAAAGTTTTCCAAATAGCAAAAAGGCTGTTAAATGAAGGCAGCAAGTTCCATCAAAAGACAATTTCAATGAACAAAAATGAACACGGCATTTTTTTTCCCCTTTTACCAGGGGCTATTACAAATGCTATTTTGGAGAAAAAGAATTATCTTAATTCTAAATTTAGATAAAAAACAACATATTCTTATGACAGTAGGGTGGCATTCTGGGAAATAGGTTTTTCATCTTTACAATAATCCACATTTTTCACCAATGTAGAATTGTTTTAGTTCCAGTTTGTATTTTTCATGCCTAGTTTTGAGAAGTCTGCACCATCCATCCACCCATAATCTATACCTGCTTCTTGCTATTTAGGATCTATTGCATTGCCACTCTAAGGATCACCAAACCAACCTTAGATGCATGTGTTTGGACTGTCGGCGTAAACTGGAGTGCTGCAGAAAAACCAACACAAGCACGAGGAGAATGCATGCAGAATTTCTCCAGCCAGGATTCAAACCTGTAACCTTCTTTTGACCAAAGTTGGGATGAACTACAACAGATCCCCCATGACCCTAAAAAGAAATAAGCAAGAATAGATAGTGGGTGAATGGAAACAAAAAAGAACTGTTTTAATTGATCCTGAACCCAAGGCTCATTGTTGGGGCCCCTGATCTTTGCAGTAACACTGCATAGACCACTCCCTTTGGACCTGGTCAGCCTCTTGCATGGCTTCTCTTGGGCCTTTTCTGTGTTGCTTGTAATTTCACAACAGTAGGGGAGACACCTGATTGCTATTAGAGGTGTTGAGCTTCTTAAACACATCCTCTACTAACACTCCAACAAGTGTAGCCTGCACTTATTTAGCAATTCTTCAGCTGCTCCATATTCGCTGGTATTATCACTTTATGTGTTTACGCCAGGCCACTTGTTATGGTTACGTTTTACTGTTGTTCCACACGAGTTAATTACAAATATGTCTGCGGTATTACTAAATGAACACAGACACTGCAAATGGAGCTCAATGTCTCAAACACAATGTTACGATGTAATTACACATTATTCAGTTCGGACAGGACAAAAATAAACAAGCGGTTTGAACTCATTTTAAAAATGTTACGCTTTATTCTAAACTTGACTGAAAATACATACATATATAGAAAAAACAACACAGTGCTGACAGTTGTGCAGAATCTCCTGCTGGCCAGTAAACAAGCTCTCCGTTCCAGCTCCCACTGCAGCCTCAGGCAATAACACAGGAACATGTTCAGCGTCAGTGTTTATGAGCATGGAAATGGCAGTTTTGAGAGTCTTGTGGAAAACAGATTCACTGTACAAAATATTTCAGACAAACGGCATTTACAGTATGGAGACATGTATTACATGAAGATAATTTAGTGCGACATCTTTCCAACCAAAAGAAGCCACGTTAGTTCCCTTTGTGCATATATATTTTTAAAAAAAAGATAAACAAAATAAAAAATTGAGGTGAACAGACTCAGATGATGCCATACTGAGCAAGCTCATGCAGCTCTAGATGGCTGTACGCTTCCCATGGGCAGATTACGGTGATGTCTGAAAATGAAACAACAAGGGAAAAGTTATTTTAAAAAGACAGTCTTACGTGTGTACGTTCTTATAAGTAACATAACTGTTATAATTCTGCTTACCCATGCCAAGTCCCTCCATTCCTGGGATATCTTCTCCGAAACTATTGAGGAAAAAAGGAAATCTTTGATAAGTGGAAACTGTGATTTGATTTGATGCTCGTGTAAATGTATTTAAGAGAAGCTTACCCAATGACTCCTCTCTTGGGAGGCTTGCTCTTGAACTGCCGGGTGTTCCTCTGTTTGAACTTAGGTGGGCCCGAGCCAGGGCCCGTGGCTCTAATGGGAGCTTTGCCACCAGTCTTTGCTTCAGGTTTGGCCACTTCCAGATTCATGCTTCTGCTGATAGGAAACATTTTGGTAAAGTCAGAAATAAAATAAAATGAAATGAACACCTTGCAACGTTATTTCAATGCAAAGACCCTTGTGATGAATATTTATCAATGCCCTTAACTAAGCTGGACTTTGCTACTAAGTAATGTGTGAATTGTCTTTGTCTCAGATGCACACTCACAAAGTAAATGTAAATGTAATAAACCGATACATTATTTAAAAAATAATAATGATGCTGAAATCATTAATTAAAAACAGATTTATTTAACTCAATTAAAACAAATAAATATCTGTAAAGAAATCCCCATACACTAAAGAAAATACACAAACGCATAAATGTATTGCACCCATCATCAGAAGCAAAGATTCTCTTGATACTCACCACCTGTTGCTGTGTGTATTTCCTTGTTGAGCTCTCGTTTGATGTCAGATTGTTTCGTGGAAGTGGCATTTCGAGAAGTCCTTTATACGGTTCAGGCTCTGAGAAGATTATGATGCAACGGGCCGATACGCTGCTGTCATCACTTGAACATACGTCATTTACTTTGTTAATGACACAGTATGTTCGTGGAGGAACAGCTGACACGTATCTGAGGGGACAGTGGTGTCACTGCTCCTGAAAGGGTCTCAAGCATGCACGACCAGCAGCAGAAGACAATGCACATGTTCGTTTGTATCACGAGTGATCACTTTTAGAGGTGTGCAGAATAAAGGTTGATGCATGCGATTTTTACAAAACATATCCCATGATCCCTGTGTTATGCAACACCTGCAGCTGAGAACATGCCGGTGTGATCTGCTTCTCCTTTCATCAGCAATCTCTCGGCTTGAGTAGCATTATGGCTGATAATCCATTACATCCTGGTATATACACATTAGCACATACCTGCTCCAATCATGTGATAACAGACTATTCTGTCTGTAATCTGTGCCATTTGTACATCTGAACACATATCAGACTTGTGCATATAATCCCTTCCTCTTTCTTTATCTCTCTCACTCAGAAAGATCCATGAATGTTGTTTGCAGATGAATGAATGGATGAATTATTACATTTAATGCCATAACGCCTGAAGCTCAGGAGCACAGGAATGTTATCTGAGTCGAAATTATAAATACACGAAGTAAGAGAAGGGAGTTTACTACTGTGCAACATCACTTAAATGCCAAATAGCTCAAAATTAAAACACCCTACCCTACAGTAAGTTTGCATTAGCATTAAGTTGAACCTCTTTCAAAGAATTTAAATCTAGCAATTTAGAAAAAAAACACATGCCACAAAGCAAGAGAATCTATTGGCAAAAATATCAGAACATTTTTCTTAATAAATACTGAAAGGTTGCTTCCTTCTAATACTTATGCATATGCATTTTAACAAAAGTCTGGATTTTCCTCAAGATTTAGGATACATGGCAAAATATTCCTGAAATAAGGGAGGAGTTATGTCACTAAACCTGACCATAGATCACTTTTCCCCACCGTTTGTACTGTAAACATGCTTACATCAGTGTGGGAAATGCTTATCATCACCATTCTTGAATAGTCCTTTTCTTAAAAAATAAATAAATAAATAAATAAACTCTACAAACTGGGACCAGCCTCTGTTTTGGAGAAAACACTTTATAATGTCATCATCTGGCGTTCTGCAGTCCTCCAGCACTTGCATCTAGGTCTCATTTGACCAAAGAACATGTTCCAAATCACTATGTAAATTCCTAGTTTTATATTATATTCTATCTTGCTGTTTTATACCAAACAGAAAGCAATGTTCCTATTATTATTATTTTGTCAACCATTGATAAACTCAATGTGAAGCCTGGAGTGTTAGCTGGCCTGTCTTTGCTGAGCTTGGTTATGTAAGCAGTATGTTGTCTGTGGTGACATTTTAGGAAGGATGAGCACAGCAGCTTCATGGGTGCTGGTCAGTGAGTTAGAACAGCTTGTCATCCAACCAGAATATTAGCTGTTCAACCACCAGTCCTGCCTTTTGTAGAAGTGTCCAAGGGTAAGACACAGACCCTCCGCAATGTCCCCACATATGTTAATCAAAGTGTGATTGTAGAAACAAAAGCACTATATAACGTACAAGAAGTGCTATACAAGTACTTGTATCAAACAGAAAGGTTTAAAGGGCACTAAAGGAGAGCAAGCTTTTTACCATTATATAACTGTTTTAACCAAATTGGACTAATTGGAATTCATGGCTTTAAACTTTGACACTAAAGACGTGCTATAAAGTATAATGTTCCCATCAAAAAAATATTTCTTATATAGCCTAATTATCTGAAATAAATTCATTTGAAACGAGAAATATGAAGATTGAAATTGGCCCTAGCTCTGTAAGTCAAACTGAACATTTTGTTTCAAATGCATAAGTGAAATACTAATCTTACTGTAATCTAAAGTACTACATGGTAAAAAATAAAATAAAACAAAAATGATGCGAGAGGGATTTTAAATGTCCCATAGAGCTCATTTGGTGCTCTCGAAGTTTTTTCAGATTGCTTACAGGACAGAGATTGATTGTCACATATGATTATTTAATTTGATTAGGCTCTATGCGTTTATCTGTAGACTTGTAAAATGTAAATGTTTGAAGACTCTGTCGACCTCTAGCGGTGATAAGTAGCAACATCTCCACCAGCAGCCAATCAGCGTGTACCTTAAAGCAAAGATCGTCTCTTTTACAAGTGTAACTCTAAATTGAAATTATGACATATTTTAGAAATCGTGCATACGTCACTGTCTTTCCATCACTGAATTGATTAACCTTCATAGGGTCTTCGTTTTTTTGTTGTTACACAGGGAGTCCTGCTGGGTCTGGTGGACCCATTGCATTTTGGGGCTTTTAATTTAATTCCAATTTAATTCTTTTTTTTGTTGTTGTTGTTAAAATATTCAGCAGATGCTTACTTCATCCCAATTGCAAGTAATATAACCAACACATATGTTAAATGTGTTCCCTTTACCTTTGTTATATCACATTTACAAATAGAAAGACCACTCATTTTTGTTTAATTTTTTATTTTAAAATGTAAAAATAAGGAAGTGCATCATAAAACAGGCATAAAAGAAAAATAATCAACAAATATACAAATGAAACAAGTTTTTCCCAAACTAAAATGAATCATTTACTTGAATTTAGTTACAATTTTAACCTACTCAGGTCAGTTTACGCATAACATCTGTCTGAACACATTAGCTCCATTGATCATGGCCATTTCCATACAACTGTTACTACACTATGCCACACATTCGGGCAGGGTTTTTACTGTGTGTGTGTTGCATATACTTCTTGATCTGGATGCATGTATATTGTAAGCTAAATTTCGTCCATACACTGTTAGCGCTCTCCAAAACCAATAGATGGAAACTCTGCTTCCATCTATTGGTGCAATCCAGGATGATTTTCTTGATAGTGTGTGGCATGAAAAGGTCAAAAGAAGTCCTCACATAGAATGAGCCTAGGCCACTGATTATAGTTTGAAAAATTAATTATTTGTATCATTTTTCTCAAGCTTAAAACTGAAAACGGGCCACAGAGACCCGAAGAACCTGAGAGGGTTGAATAAATGTCGAACAAATGTCATCACAGTTTTCGGTGTACGAAAAAATCCACAGAGTGAGACCTCATTACTCCCATTCCTCACAAAAGTTGACGTCAGTCGTCGTAGGCTACATGCTATCCCACGTGTGTATGTTTTAATATACAACACTGTCATGGCAAAGAATAAGAAAAACAAAACTAGTAAGTCGGGAAAAGAAGTTGCCAAGACCGGACAAAATTCGAGGTAAAAGAAAGAAACTAAAGTGTCAATTTTATGAACTGCATGTTACGTTAGTTAGCAACTTCAGCTAAATGCTATTAGCTCTGTAAGATACAACTTCATATAATCGCTGTATTTAAGGAACAGCTCTCTGTAATTAACGGGCTTGCTTTGTTCTATTTTCCTGCACCCTTTCCATTAAAATGCCTCAGTAAAAAGAAGCTCAAAGGAGATGGTAAACCTAAGAAAGCCAAAGAAGAAGATCACCTCAAACACATCCCCTTTAGGCTCCGAGAGATAATGAAGAGCAAGGACAGGATGAAAACAGGGTCTTTGGGGGCCAAAAAGCTTAAAAAGAGTGAGTAAGAAAGTCTCCATTACAGAGTCTACATTTTATTTATAAATGATGAGGGTACCACTTTACAATAAGGTTCACAATGTTGCGTAATTACTTCTTAATTATCGCCTAATTAGCAGAAAACAAACCATGAACTCACCATTAGTTAATCAGCTGTTTTTACTAAACACTACTAAGTCAGTGCTTAATAATTAAATTGGAGAGTGGGTTTTAAGAAAAACAATGCTTAGTTCATGGTCAAGTCATCAACACGAAATGAGTAACTAATCGAGAAACTAAACCTTCATTTGTTTTCCAATAATTAATTGGTAATGAAGCAACATTTTGTCTACCTTATTGTAAAGTGTTACCGTAATGAGAAATCTGCTCTATTTAAGTTTTTTTTCTTTTTCTTTTCCTAGCCGTCTCCTCACAGAGGCCAGAAGATTCCCTGGATGGAAACATACCTGTCCCTCATTTCAAGAGGGGAAAACGGGAAAGTGAGAAAGCATATGTTCGGCGCATGGAAAATGAGACAAAACACGTCCTCTTCCTCACCAAGAACCAAGTGGACAGAAAGCCTGAGCTGGATGTAGAGGAACAGGAGAGGCCTGTAGACAAGGGCAAGTCTGACAAAAAGAAGGAGTGAGTATGATGAGATCATTTCTAACTAGCAAAGCAACTTTTCTCAGAACACTTGTCCCAAATGGTTTTGCTTTAAATTCAGACTCTTCTCACAGATTCCATCACTGCTTAAACTTGGACTGTCCAATCGCAAGTGGACAGATTTATGTATGTCAGTTCACATCTGGTATACATCCCGGTTAGCTTCCCTCAAAATCCTTATAAATCCTCTCTCCATCCACATCAGAATGAAGCGTCATGTCACTATTAGTACCTGATGGATGTTACAAGTGGGGCCTTGAAACCTTTACATATCACGTTCAACCCGGCACAAGTCTGAATTGCAGACGATGTGTTGTTGCGTCTTACTTTAAACGGTTTGTCA
>JBAMYA010113109.1:0-45629 GCA_037176975.1 Arrhamphus sclerolepis
TATTATTATTCTTATTATTATTTTATAGGTACAGCTCCTACATCTGTGGTGTGATGTTGGTGTGGAGAACAATTCCTTTTCTCTCTCACCCACTCACCCACTCACCCGCTCACCCTCTCACCCGCTCACCCTCTCACCCACACATTCATACACCGCTTGTCAGCGGAGCTGCCATAGCGGCACTGGCCAGACAACTGGGAGCAAATGGGGGTTCAGTGGCTTGTCCAAGAAAACTTTGGTGGGCACAGGAGGAACTAGGGTTTAAACCAGCAACCTTCAGGTTCATGGGCACGCTCTACCAACTGAGCCACCTTCCTTCATACAAGTTCTTGTAGAGAGGTGATAACCCCACGCCAAGAAGTAAAGAAATTAGTGTCTAAGTCAGACAGAAGATGTAGACGCTCATCTGAAGGGAAGCTGGATGTAGTCAGGAGGTCGAGGTTTGTAACAGTGAGAAACATCAAGAAGAATCCCTGAATGCTAGAAAGTCATCATCCAAGTGGAACTCCACCGATCATACATGAATCATGAAACGTGAAACGTGGGGATGAGTTGTGGATTTCTGTCTTTTTATCTGATGATATACATGGATGTAGCTTTTATTTGGCAAAGGAGGAGAGAAGCTTTCACTCCAATGAACACAGTTCTCACAGTGAAACACTGACAGTTCAGGTCCAGGAAGCCTTGTTGGGGTGCAGGTTCATAATCTCTCACGAGACCATAAGAGGATTACATTAATCCTCTGAAAAATACTGTAAAGAAATCAGCTGCCAGTCTGGCTTTATGTGGACAAAGACCCAAAACATCATAAATTTAATTGAAACTTTTAATGTACTTTTCATTCATGTATTCAAGGTCTTTCTCAGACCTCAGATCTCATTCTAACTGAATCTGTGAAAGGAGCTCAAGGTTAATGTCCATGCTTGAAAGTCGCATCATTTTGGTGAATTGGAACAATTTTCCATGAAGACCAGGCTGAGATCCAGAAGAGATATGCATGTCAACTACGTTAGAGGCTACCGTAAGAGATTATCGACTGGAGGGGACAAAGGGGCGACAATTTAAACTTTGGATTTTTATTTATTTATTTATTTTAGTAACTTTGGCCTAAACTATATGTGCAGGGTTTGGAGCTTCTGGTGGTGCTGCCCAGATGATCTTTTTCAGTGAAGCTCCTGCTTATTTCAACAGAACGACAAACTCCATTCTGCCAGTGACGTGCGGTTAGGAGACGCAGACGTTCACCTGCCATCATGAAAAGAATAAAATATATAATAAACAAACACATTAAATGCTGGACTGGAAACTGGAGGGTCGCTGGTTCAATCCCCTTACCAATGATGTGGGTGGTGCCTGAACAAGTGCTTCTCCACGTCCACATCCATGGATGAGGTGCCCCTGAGCAAGGCACCTGAAACCCCCACCCGCTCTCCAGGCGCAGCGCCACGGCAGCCCACCACTCTGGGTCCAGCAGCCCTGATGGGGTCAAATGCGGAGAAAGAATTTCCCCACGAGAATCAACAATAGTAGATATATATATATAAAAATTGTTGAATTTTCCAAATTTCCTGTTCATACAGGAAAGAGGAGAAGAGACACACAGTGAGCTGAGCCTCACCTTGGATGGCTCAATCCCTCACCAACTGGCCTCTGCCATCAGTGAGAGCATGTTAGTGTCTCTGTCTGTCACCAATCTAATGCTTTAGGCACTTTTAACATATGCCCCCCTGATTTTCCATCGTTTAGCTGATGTATTAAATATATATGTGTGTAACCTGTTTTGTGTGCTCAGCGATCTTAAAATGGCAGTGAAGGCTGCAGTTCTCCTGCCTCATGGTAGGGGGCAGTAGTGAGCCCAGAGATTGTACGTGTCAATGATCAATGAAACAGACAGACTTGTGAAACTGAAAGAAGGAAGACGATAAAGACTATAAAAAAGTAACATTTCAATAATCTTCTCTGATGGGTTCATTTATTTATCAATAATCTACTCTAATGGGTTAATTATTTATCAATAATCTACTCTGATGGGTTCATTTATTTATCAATAATCTACTCTGATGGGTTTATTTATTTATCTATAATCTATTCTAATGGGTTCATTTATTTATCAATAATCTACTCTGATGGGTTCATTTATTTATCAATAATCTACTCTAATGGGTTCATTTATTTATCAATAATCTACTCTGATGGGTTCATTTAAACTACCAGTGAAAAGTTTGGACACACCTTCTCATTTAATGGTTTTCTTTATTTTTTTTATTTTCATGACTATTTACATTGTATATTTTCTCTGAAAGCATCAAAACTGTGAATGAACATCTGGAATTATGTAGTAAACAACAAAAAAATGAAATAACTGCTTAACTGTTTTATAGTTTAGATTCTTCTAAACAGCCATCCTTTGCTTTGATTCCTGCTTTGATTCATTCTCTGGAAGAGCTCCTGAAATGGTTTTCCACCAGTCTGGAAGGAGTTCCCAGAGCTGCTGATCACTGGTTGGACCTTCTCCCTTCACGCTGTAAAGAGTGGCTGCTTTGAGGAATCTAAAATATAAAACATATTTAGAGTTCTTTCTTGTTTGCTACATAGTTCCCAAACCTGATTCTGATGGAGGCAGAGCCTCACCAGCCATCAGCCGCACTGCACGTCACTGCTTTTTATTCATATCAAAGCATCATGGTTCTGCTGGTCCAGATTCATGACTCTGAACGTTTTAGAACAATATTAAAAGGAAAAACAAAACTGAGACCTTGAACTATTAAGCGGCTGAGACCCAGTATCAAACTAAGAGGGGAAAACATTTCAGTTTTGAAACTACAGAAATGTGTGTCCTCAGCGTTGTAAACAGAAGAGGAGGTGCAACGCGCTGCTGCACCCCCTTTTCAACCAAATTTGAACTATGGTCGCAACATCAAACTCTGAGTACAATTTTTTATTTGCATTGTAAAAAGGACTTGCTTTGTAAAAACTTTCTGTCTCCACTTTTCAGTTGTTCCTGGAGGAGCACAACTTCTCCTTGCGAAAGGCGCAGAGGACACTTGGTCAGAAAGTGCGTCTCTACCTGCTCAGGCTGGTCCTCAATCTGCTGGTTTTATCCCTGCTGGGAGGAGCCTTTGCCCTCATCTACTTCTCCATCATTAAATCAAGACAAGTAAGGATTTGAGCCTCATGATTTTTTGTCACAATATGTTACTAGGAAAATTGTTTAATATGATTTTTTTTTTTTAATTGGTTTCCCAGAATGTACACAACTGGTTTTTCAGTCTGATCCTTGAGTATCTTCCTCCCACCACCATCACATTCGTAAACCTTGTCCTACCTCATATATTCCGGAAGATTTCATCCTTTGAAGACTATTCTTTCACCGTGCAAGTGAATACCACTCTTGTGAGGTAAGACACGGAGGAGACAAGTCCCTGCTCCACGTACCAACGCACACTTACAAGGAAGTAAGTACCCTGTCTTTATTCCAGGAGCATCTTCTTAAAGCTGGCATCCCTTGGGATCTACTTATTTTTCATCCTCAGACCAACCAGCGGTGAAGTAAGTGGACAGACGGACTAAATGTTGCAGGCAGACTCAGACAAATAAATGATTTGGAGTTTCATTTGATTAGTACTAAATTTTTAGATATTTTCTTTGACCCAGTTGTTCATTTGTGTTTCTTTTTTAGAAGTTTCCTTCGCAGTGCATGGAAAATCAGTTTGGCAGAGAGATGTACAAGCTGTGCATCTTCAGCTTCCTAACCACTTTCTGCGGCACCTTTTTCCTAAACTACCCCATGAAGTGGGTTTGCTAAAAATCGAATCAACTGTCTGTTACTCTCTTAGTCGTGATTGTGGAAAGATCAGTGCATGATGAGTTTCTTTCACACTGGATCAGGAAAGATCCAGATGTTTGATGATGTATAGAAATAAGTGATATTCCTACTATTCGGCAGGTTGCTGCAGGAGAAGTATCCTAGATGCCTGGTGGTCCGGTTGTCTGGGAAACAGCACTTCCTGATTCCTTTCAATGTGCTGGATTTAGTCTATGGTCAGACAGTGTCCTGGATGGGAGTCTACTACTGCCCTCTGCTGCCTCTGATAGGAACTGCCATTCTAGTGGCTACGTTCTACATCAAAAAGGTTGTCTTAACACATATGATTTACAGAGAAAAATCTTCCAAAAAGAACAGTATAAGTCTTGTTTTAATTACCCCCATCTGTGTTATTAAGTTGTGTTTCTCAAAGCAACTGCTTCCACTTTTCAAAAAGAAAAAAGAAGTATGTCATGATTTGTGCCTAGAAATTAGGGAGGATGAGTCACTTGTGTAGAAGGATGCGTAAACAGGAGCTATGCTGTGGTGTGTTATTATGTACTGAGCAAAAACATTCAGACAGGGATGAAAGTGAAGAAGAACAGAGATCCTGCTTCAGTGTGGGATTTTTGGTAACTGCATGTTGGCTTCAGAGAGACCAAAGTTATGTCCATCTTTGTAGTTTATTCTGTAGTGAATGACCAGCAATGGCAATAATTCAACTCTCACTGAATCCCTGTTTCCAGTTTAACGTCCTGCGGTGCTGCGTTGCAGAGCAGCGAATGTTTCGAGGCTCCAACTCCTCCGTTTTATTCCACTTTATGTTGCTGTTGGGTCTTCTCATGGCTGTGGTCACACTGGGCTTCAGCGTCTTCCAGCAAAAAGACAAGTACTGACTTTTTTTGTGACTTTCGTGTGTGGTACTTACGTGCAGGAATTATGTAACACCCACAGTATTCCATTTTAAACTGCCCACATTCACATTATTGTTTCTTTTATTACTTTCAGCAGTGAGAAAAACTCAGTTTCCTCTTGTGGTCCATTTGGGAACGGAGATACTGTGTTTAATGTCACACAAGTCTGTGTGACGAGTCTTCCAAAACCAGCCCAGACCACAGTCCACTTCCTGTCCTCCGAGGCCTTTGCCCTGGCACTCATACTAACTGAGATGTACGTATGCAGAGCTGCTGCAGCTTTAACCCAACCAGAGCTTATGTGTTATTAGAGCAGGTCCTCGTGTCTAGACTTTACAACTCCTGTGCAGTGTTCCTCTTCGGTACGGTGGTCTTTGAATGTGACCTGTTGAATGTGAATGTTTCCTCAGCGTCATCTTGACCTCATATGTGTCGCGGGGACGAGCAAATCAGAAGACTATTGAAAGACTAAAAGACATGCTGGTTATGGTAGGTCACAAAGTTTTTAAAAGTCCACAACATTATCTTTGGTTCAACAAAATCTTTTAGATAAGTCCCTGAATTAGCTAACTGAATTAAATAAAAGTGTAGATCTTCTCGTTGAGGAAAATGGTCACGTGTATTTCACATCTGTGAGTGGAAGCGAGGAGAAATAATGTGAAATCAGAGGCAGCTGTTCCCAGTAAATGGAATTACAATCACGTATTAGCTGGCTCCCTTTTCATTTGAACAACTCTTTTGCTGTTTTTTTGTTTATTGTTAAAACACATGCTTTTGAAAATTTATCATGGCATGAACAAGAGAGATGTGTGAGGACCTGGTAAATTGTTTGCTCGTGCTCAGAAGGCTGGAAAGGTGACAAACCTACTTCAAGGCTTCGGCGCTGCACAGTCAGGCAGGTTGTGTTCGTTTTTGCTGCTCACAGTTTCTGTCAGCTAATAAATGATCAGGTATAGTATTCTTGCACTCTTTGTTTAATTTGCTTCCCATGTTTTTCATATCATAATCACATGGAAACATTCAGATTGTAAAGCGTTAACAAGGTTTCAAGCACAACTATGAGCAGCAACAAACCGCTTACCCAGGAGAGGACGAGGAAACATGCAGTTCTATCATTTTATTCAGCTTTGTAACTGGGGTCTGTCAGTGCCCTGTGTGTGTGTGTGTGTTATGCCTATAATTTTGTATATTTTGCCTACAGAGCAGCTCAGATAAACGGTTTCTGGTGAAGCAGCATGCAACGTTGCTGAGAGGCCGAAAGAATCAAAGAGTCTGCTTGGCTGCCGTAGAAGAAGACACCCATCTGAGCCGCAGAGGAGAAGCTCCTCCGTGCATCAAAAGTAACTGACCATCTCCGTCCAAGTTCCTAAATCTGATGTCTTCCTCTGGCCAAACCACTGGCTTGGAAAAAGCCAGTTACCAGAAGTAAAAGCCACAAAACTGATGAAATCTCCCTTGTCCAGAAATATCAGTTTCAAAGATAAGAAGTGATCTCTTTCTGCCAGAAATGTAATATCCATATGATGTGTTGCTGCCTTTCATGTGACTGTAAAGTATTTTATATGTGAGACTTTGTGTTGATTTTGACTTATGTAGCTTGTATCAGTGTATAAACTGCCCTTTTCTCCATAAATTAAGAAAATATGCAGATAAATATATTCTAAGAGATAATTATTCCAGTTATGCTCTAAAATGTAAGTATTCTGTGTATGTATTGAAGTATTAATGTAATTAGTGAAGAGACTGTAAATGATTTTTGCTTTGGTTTTTCAAATGTGAGTTTCATTAAACCTGATGTGCTCTGGATGTGTTTTCTAAGTTTAACTTGCATGTTGCATCATATAGATTCTTAAAATAAAACCAAACAGGCAGCCTATCACGTTATCTACTTGCAACATACGTGTAACACCCCTTCGCCTTGGCTCACTGACTCGCAGGCATGCAATAATGAACACACCTATGTGGAACCAGAAGAAGCCATGCAGAAGATGCCTTCATAGCTCTGTTATGAAGAACCACAGCAGTCTGCATTTTTTGCCAATTTTGGGTGAGTTGTTGCCTGAAGTGGCAACCTCGGCAGATTATTTCATGGAAATATTGTTCTTACTGGTATGCATAGTCTGAGCATCGTCCTCTTCCCTCTTCAGCTCTGGCAAGTTTGCTCGTCCAGATAAGTAAGTGTGATGTTTAAGATATGGAGCTCACTTTACTAATGTTCAGCATATCTCCCTTTAAGTTTCATATCAAGCCATGTAATATATATATGTATATGTTATATGGTTCAAAGCACCATTTCAATTAATTTTTCAGGTGAATCAAACTCCCTTCAGCCTCTGCTGACGGGTCCTGACTCGGCCTACCTCAACTCAAGAGTGGTTTTCCAGTGTTTTGCTGCCAGCTCTTCAAAACCGATCACCTACGAGCTGATGAGGGATGGCGGTTACCTGATTGGTACATATGCTGATGAGGAAGGAGACCAAACTGCACGATTCTTCCTGAAGGTCACTGGAGCATCTGATGGGTCTTACCAGTGTAAGGTGGAGGCTGGAGGAAGCACGGGGATCAGTAACAGCATCAGACTGAGCGTCGTCAGTGAGTATCACCTTGTGTTTTTCCCAGCATTTCTAAATGTGACCTCTTCCTCTTATCTCTATTGATATGACTCCTTCATTTCTAGCTCCAGCGTCAAACACCAGGGTGACCTCTGAACCTTCACCCCCAGTTGCATATGAGGGATCACACATTGTCCTGAGCTGTGTTGTCAGCAAGGGCTCCCACCTGTCCTACAGCTGGTTTTTCAACAGGAAGGAAGTTACATCTTCAACCTCTAAATTGAATATGACGGGAAACAAGCTTTTGATGAAGAGGGTAACTCCAGAACATGCTGGGAATTATTATTGCATTGCCTGGTCCACAGTGCAGAACATCAGGCGGTTTTCCACCAGCAGAGAGATCCAGGTGTCAATCAAAGGTAAATATGAAGAAAATAAAAAAAGTAAAGCAAACAATGGAGATGCTCTCTGCATGAGTGGCTCAGAAATATCTCAGCACTGAACAACTAAACAAGCAGACTATCATGTAAACTTACTCGCTGCCTTTGTTGGAAATAAGCAATGACTATTATTTATTTATTACTTGTTTTGTTTATTTGTCAGGGACCAAGGACAAGAAACATGAGGCTCAAGCAGAGTAAAGATGCTCTGTACCAAATTATAGCTTTCAGGAGCATTTCCACCTCCAGTCAATGAGGCAGGACAGAGATAATCGAACAAGATGAGGTAACAGAGAGATTAAAATGTGCAGGAAAGTAAAAGGGCATACAGTCTCACTGTCAGTCGCATAGCCACACAGGAAGCCACTTACACCCCAGGTAATAAAAAAAAGATTAAAAGAAGAATCACTGCTGGCATTTTTAAAATCATTATTTTTTTTTCTCTTGAGTATTGGTCTTCAGTTCAGCGAGAAGCTTGTTCCATTCTTAATTAAATGATACTGTGCATGATGTGTGTGATTAGAAATTATACAAAATTTCCAATTTTACAATAATTCTATGTCAAAATGTTGCAAAAAGTTGATATGTTCAATTCAGTTCAGTTTATTTATTCATGCAGCATCTGTTCACAAGTCACCTGGAGCGTGACCCCCGAGCAACAAAATGTTTCTCTTTTGAGTTTAAAAGTCACAGTTTTGTGACATTTGTGATTCTATTATAAGAAGTCTTGGTTATTTGGGGAGAAAAGTATTGACCTTGCAAAATTTACAATTTCAAAAAAAAAAAAGAAGCATTTTTTTCTTTTATTTGTCATTGTACAAGAAATAAGGGATTTCAGTACAAAAGCCTCAATTTTTTTGATAAAAGTGGTTAATTTTATGAAATTTGATATTTCTTTTATTTGCTCTTTTTAAATTTATGATCAAGTCCAGGACCTAGCAGGAAAGAAGTAAAAAATAACTGGCCCTTTACGGTTACCATGGTGACGATGTCGCCGTTTACGGTAACCGTGGTTACGATGTGGCCAGGCATGAAATAGTTTGACACCTCAGGGTAACAAAGCAGGTGAGAGGTGGAGGTGCAGCAGCACTGATAATTAAAAAAAAGTACATCTGCAAATCCGATGTTTTCAAAGGTTAACATATTATGTCATGCGAGTATACGACAGTCGGGTCTATATTTTCATGTACAACAGTTAGTGATCCATGAGCACCAGCCGTGAAAAACAATCTGAGGTAGAATGTTAGTAGTTATAATTTTTATTCAGAAACTGTCATGAAATTTTGTTTGTTTTAGTCTCCCCTAATTCATCTCTTCTTCTCTCTTCCAACAGTCTATGTTGCCAAACCACAGATCTCCTTCTCCATTTTCAAAGATGGAGATGGTTACTATGGCAATGTAACCTGCTGGTCATCCAAAGGTAGTCCTCCAGTGGACTTCATACTTTCTCTAGATGAGAAGGTGGTGGGATCCATCACTGCCGCTGAGACTCTCGCTGCCTGGTTCAGCGTTGCCATGGTACCCGGGCTGGACATGGGTGACGCTAGATGTCGGGTGAAAACTGAGATGCAGGACCTGATGAGTGAGCCTGTGACTCTGGTAGTAGGTGAGACATGATGTGATCCGTGTCTTTCACTGGTCCATGAGTTGTCATTCTTGTCTTTGCTCATTACCTCCTGTTCTCCTCCCTGTCTGCCCAGTCCCTGTTGGAGGGGATGTAAAAGTGGAGGTGGAGTATCTCTACTCAGCTAATGCCAGGCTGGCTGCTGCCAGGCTGACGTGTCGAATTAGCAGAGGAACCTTCCCTCATATCTCCTGGGTCTTGAACAACTCTGATGTTCCTTCTGACCCACTTGTGGATTCTCACATGCAGCCTCTCCTCTCTCACTTTGCCGTCACTGATCGAAGGCAAAGCCTCATTCTCACTAAGCTCAACCCAGAGCAGTCTGGGTATTACCACTGCAGGGCGAGAGACAGCTATGATGACTCTGGACCATGGGTGGAGAGCACAGCTGTACTGGTCACAGGTGAATATGTAGATAAGGACTGGGCCAGCAGTAAAATATGAATATTATTACTGATATTTTGGAAACACGCTTCAGTTTTCTCCTCAAAAGGAACATCAATATCGTTCTCATGTCTGTGTAGATAACAAAAAACGATGTTTAGTCAGACATGAAGCTGTCTGTGGTAGCTGTATTTTCTCTTCTTCATAAAGAATGTCAAACCATTGCATTTTTATACTTTTACTTAATCCAGGCTTATTTCAATATGTCACGTATCCTTTTTGATATGTATTCACTGTGCAGGATGTCTTTTATCTTTAATCAGAGAGGATCGCTAACTCCATGCTCCAACCAGCATCCTTCAGCGAAACACCAGGTAAAGATTATTAACTTTAAATGAACCAATATGCTTCCTTGTCAGTATTTTAGCAGCTGCCGTCGTCGTATCTCTTCCACAGAGCTTTTGGTGACCCCCACAGAGGTCATCATCATGGTCTTCTGTTGCTTCTTTGTTCTGATGCTGGTAGTGGGCTCGGCCTGTGTGTACATGATGCGTGACCACAATAGAGGTGAGAGCTTACCTGTGTGTATGTGTGCAGGGGAAATTCATTGACTAGAAATGGGAATGAAAATACTCTCATCACTACTTGTCACGTTGTTTTCTCGACAGCTCTCAGCAACATTTCCCCAGAAAAGTAAGTTTCTTCTCCGAGATCACAAGTCCGTTTATTGTGTCTCTTACTCAAATCGGTGTGTTGAAAGATATTTACGTTTTCCTGCTCCAGCTCTGCTGCACTTCACCTCTCTGAGCCCGAGTCTCTGCCAGCGGGCTTGCTGCTGGATGCGTTGCCCTCACATTGTGATGCCCAGAATCAGGTGTGCACGTCACTGTAACACAAAATATTGTTCACCACTTAGTTGTTGAGTAAGCCAATAATTAAAGAATTAAAATTTTAAGTAAGGTTTCAAAATAGTTTCTTTATCTATTTATTTAAACCTGTTTTCTTCTGAAAACTGAGCATTTTTTAAAAGTCTTTTTATGACAAAGACATTTTTGTTTTCTTGTGAGAAACATACGAAGTTGAATCGAACCAGTTTAATGTTCTGTCATACAAAAAGTTGGTTTTGACCCCTTTGGAAAAGGAAGCAGTCGTTCTTTGAGATGGTGTCTACAGACAGAGCTGAAGGTTTCTCAGTCATTAATTTACATAATCAAGAGATCTGGTATTTGTTAGAAGCTTTTCTCGCCTTTGGCAGTGAAAACCTCTCGTGTCTTTCTTCCTTTCGATGAAAGGAGGATTATTATCCTGCTGGAGTGTCTACTTCTGGGTTAAACTCCAAATTTCAGACAGCCCAGCTCATTCTTTTTTAAAGTGCTTCTATACTGTGCAGAGTTCAGAATTAAATCAGCTACTGCAAGCTAACTACTTTCCAAGACACGGAAACAATTTCAAAACACAACGATTCAAGATCAACACATATTTTATAACCTGCTTCTTGAAGAGATGTTTTCTATTCGGCACTTTTAATATAATTCTCTGCCTTTATGATAATCAGCAAACATCGAGCACAGCGTACATGCATGTCCAGGTTCAATAAAGACATATCATCTTTATCAAAATATCCTTTATAAAAGATGTTTTAAATTCTGAGAAAGGAAGCAATTAACAACAGAGCTCCTTTAAGTGTGAAATGTTTTTTGAGCTGTTCTTCTGAAATTTGAGTCTGTTTAAGGCTCTTTGTCAAGGTGTGATAAATAAATAGTCTATAAACAAGAAAAAGAAATAATTTCCTTCTTTCCGTCTCTGTTTCAGACTGCAGAGATCACGGTATGACCCAGTAGGATCCTGCAACACTTAACACTCGTTACTTAATTTAAAATTTGCCTGTCTGTTGCTTTTCCCTTAGCCTAATACCATAAAACTCTTTGTATATTCCATTATAGAGGCTAAAACATTTTATTGTATACTGTATTCTGTCATTTTGAAAGAAATAAATGATTGTAAAGGATGGTTTGCTTACTTGTGTTTTCAGTTTGGTATTCATATCATCATGACATCTTCGGCCTGAACCTACTAACTTACGTTACTATCAGTAACCACAACATTATCAGTTGCTTGCACATTTTGCACGCGCGCACATTTGCTTCTTGTGGGCTCCAGTTTGCGTATTTCTCACACACATGGCTTCATCCCTCCAGTTCATGAGGACAAAAATACCTCACGCCAGCGTTATACTATTTTGAAGTCCATAATTGTGTCAAACACTTCTATTTTCCTCCGCCATGTTTGCCTACGTCTTCGTGATCATCCTGGGTGAGTAAATTAACACAAACTGCACCACAGCACACTAACAGTTTGGATTTGGAAGCTCTTTTAATAGCTCATTTATTGTTTATCCCTGCAGGGCTGTGCGACTGCACCACAGAGAACAGTAAGTCAGCTTTATTGTTTGTTAATACCTAGTAAAAGCATAGCTGACGATTCTTTGCTGTGATATATTTATTTTTTTGTGTTTTGTTTGTTATCTTTTTAGGTGAAATATCTCTGGACCGTCCACGACTGTATGGCCCCTCAGAGGCCTTGGTGAAAAAAGCCGTAGACTTCAGATGTGAACTTACAAACCACCCAGTGAATCAATCTGTCCTGTTGCAATTATTCAAGTAAGTGCATTCAATTTATAGAACCTGGTAAAATGCATTATTTACAATTATTATTCACGGTTTTTGTGATTACCAACCTTTTCTAGGAGTAATGAGCCTGAAAATGTGCTGGGCGACTACTCTTCCCTGAATGGGGAGGTTGCAGTCTTCCCGAAGGTAATCAGGCTTAAGCATGAGGGCAACCTGGTGTGTATGGCCAGTATACAAAACAACTCCCGGGTAACTTCAACTGTCAGTCAAACTCACTTCCTCAAGGTTATCGGTGAGTTCCCGTGAAGCACTCACATGTTCAGGTCTACGTACAATAAGTGCAACACTACAAATAATCACATTAGCGTGAGGGCAGGAAAGCTCCATCAGCTCTTTCATTTATTTACTTAGTTTATGTTGTCAGCACAGCATTTACTCCCACATGTATTTTCTGTTGATTTTAATCAGAATAGGTTTATCTGTCAGAGCAGTAGCCATCTATATACTTTTAAACCTTTTAAACGGCAAAGCAAAAATGATTTACTGTAATGACATGAGGAACAGGCAGCCAGCAGTCCTGCTGTTAGCATTGTCGTCTCGCAGCAAGAACATTCCCGTTCAAATCTCAGCAAAAGGCTTCTTTGATGTTGTCTGCACTCACTATACTCGCTTGGGTTTTTTAGTCCTTGCTGTTGTACATCCTTTCCCTCTGGGAGACTAGAAACGTGCCTGCTAGGTTGACAGGCCATCGCAAAGTAGAACTAAAAGATTTTTATTTTTTCAACATTAACATTATTTTTCATCTCCATACCAGACGGTGGGACCAAATCCCGAACCAAAAAAAAAAAAAAGTTGCAACAGTTCCTTTCAGCTGCTTTAAATTGCAGGGTGAAGTGTGAGTGCAGATGGTTGTCTGCCCATGTGACCATGTGACATACTGGCTGGATTCATTCATCTAACGTCAGTAAAAACAAAGAAACAAAAGAAAAATTATGTAATCAGTCAATACAAGAAGAAAAGATGATAAAGATTACTCTCTGTTTGATTACAGAAGCTTGAAAGCAAAAATTGGTGGACCTTCACTTTTAGAAACAATCAGAATTACTCCTTAGTTTAGTTTTGTTATTTTTCTTCTCTGGTTTTGGTTTAAACCATCTCAGTTTGTTGTTTCTTTCCTCAGAGCCAGTAAAAGATGCAAAGATCTCAGGTCCAGTAGAGATCTATGAAGGGAATAAACTTGAGCTACGATGCCAACACAGCACAGGAACTCATGTGTCCTATAATTGGCGGTTGAATGGACAGAGCATCACTCCTTCTTCTGTCCACCTGTTTGCAGACAACCAACTGGTGATTAATAGGTATGTGCAACAAAGACTAACGGCAGTCCAGCCTTGGTTGTTAAGGTGTTGTGAGTGCATGAAACCAGGACAGTACCAGGCTGGGGTTAAACTAAGTGGTGATTGTTTAATAGGTACAACTAAAAAGTATAACTTTTAAAGCACTTCTTTAAAAGTACATTCCTCTGATTCAATAGATCTGGATTTGAGGCAGTTGCAACAATTTTATTCTTTAGCTATTCTGATCAAGATTTGCTGTTGTACGACTCATTTTCAGCCAAGCTATGACTGTTAAACAGATGGTCTCACATTTCTAAAATACTTTGTTTTACAGAACAATTCATGGTTGACTCAATGACCAAGGTCTCCAGGTCCTATAGCTACAAAACAAGCCTAAATCCAAAATTCTTCATCTTTGTCATGCTTGACACTTATGAAGTGTCTAAGCAGATATGCTTTGTTGAGTTTGGTTTTTGCCAAAAGCATTCCACTTTCTTCTTGTTTCCCTGAAGGGCATTGCTCCAGAAGATGCAGCCTCACAAACATAAGCTGTACTTCCATGTTCTTCCTACAGAAAACAGGAGCTTTCTTCTAGGAGCCCCTTGCAAAGAAGCAATACTTGTTCAGTCTTTTTTTTTCTAAGCGTAACTTCATGATCAGTATAATTTAACATGCTAACTGAGACCTACAAAGTCTGAGATTCTTAGATTTTTCCAAGGCTCTGCAGCCGCTGCAGAAAACAAAACTGCATCGCCATCTAGTGGTTGGTGATGTATTTACAGAGCAACGCAACACACAAAGGTTTTTGTGTGTGCAGATCTTTTCTGCAGTGCTGTAGCTTGCAGAGCTGAGCTTTCTTTTATTTACTTCCTTCATGTAGCTCTGACATAGAAACAGAGCAAATAAAGTACATTTAATAGGAACTGGTCCTGATAAATGTTGAGCATCAGTCATTTTTTTATTTCTTGAGCTAACTTGCACAACTTACTAAACATACATACATTAAACGTCCAGAAATAAGAAGTAATCAAAAATGAACTGAATATTAATCTGTGTCTCCCTCAGAGCCACCTCTGACCACAGCGGCTCCTACATGTGTGTGGCCACCAACATCTTCAACAAAACCAACATCTTCACCGTCAACAGCTCTGAAGTTTTTATCAGAGTCAAAGGTTAGGGGCTAACTGTAGTGAATGCCATGTTGGATTTGTGCTGATGTTTACTTCTGAGTAGAGCTCAGAATAACATCCTTCCATTTCCTTTCAAATCAGATTTGGTATCAGCACCTGACATCTCATTCACCGTGTCAAAGGAGGTTTACCGAAATCTTTCTGCTATGGTCACCTGTCAGTCCTCAAGAGGAGATCTCCCTGTCACCTTTTCACTCTACAGCAGCACAGGGTTGATCAGCGGTGTGAGAACTGAAGAGAGATATGCCACATTTAAGGTTCCCCTGACCTTGAACCGCTCTACCGAAATTGTCCATTGCCAAGCAAACAATGGGGGACAGACTGTAAACAGTACACTTTTGCCCTTAAGAGTTGGTATGTAAATGTATTCATTCATAAAACTGTGGTGTGTGTAATATTTTGGAATGATAGTTGTTTTGCCCTCTCATTATTTTTGGTCCATTACGTACCAACAGTCCCAGTCAGTGGGCCTGTGAGGATGCATTACCAGTATGACATGGGAGAAAACTACGCTGTCACCAGCCTGAGGTTCTATTGCAAAGCAGCTGAAGGATCCCATCCACACTTCCAGTGGTATATCAACGCAACCCCCATGAGTGAGCAAGGAAGCTTCCACTCTATTTTCAACCAGCTTCCAGAACAGTCCATCCTCCTGCTGTCTGTGGGACGGAGCAGCGCTGGGACGTACCACTGCGAAGTGTCTGACAGCTTCGACAACACCAATGTCATATGCAGTAACCGCCAGTACTTGGATAAAGACGGTAATCTGCTGGATTGGTTGCTGAAGTAAACATCCTTGTGATACATGGTCACTGCGTTAATGTCTTCTTCATCTTCCTTTAGTGCTGAACCGCCTCCCCATCTTAGTGGAGGCCACTGTCTTCGGGAGTTTTGCAGTCGTGGTGCTTCTGGTGATCTTTTGTTGCATTACTGGAGTGATTTACAGTGAGTTCACCCATTTCTTATTCAACTAGAGCTCCTCCCCAGATGTTACTGAAAACTGACGTGGTCTATTCTTCTTTCAGGGCGGAGAGAGTATGGAGAGAAGTCTCTGTGAGTTTTTATTTCTTTTTTCATTTGTGGTACATGGGGGGGTAAATAAAACTGATTACTTTTGTGATGGCCATCTTATCTTTTTATATTTTAGAGAAAATAACATTTTGGTGGCTCATCCACTACTGAAGGACACAACAGTGGAGAACAGCCTTCTTCCTGCTTTCCATTTGAGCAGTCCAAAACAGACACATGTCAAACCTCTGGAATCTTGTTTGTTTCTGGTCACCAGTAGATTCATATAAATTGTTAAAATGCTGTAAATTATACCTTCAACCAGTCTCTGGGGGATATATTTTAGGTCAGCTGAGTCAGCAGATTTACTTTTTTTTTTTTTTTTACTTTTTCCCCTCAGAAACAGAGCCATTAGCCAAATGTAAGACATGTCTTAAGGACATAAAAGCCTGGATGTCCACTAACTTTTTCTTCTAAACTCTGATAAAACTGAGGTTTTTGTTTTTGAAGCCAAACACCTTTATAGATTACAACGTTCAAATTCCCATGCACAGTTTTGTATCAGGTGCAGGTAGGTCGCAGGACCAAATTTAGACAGGAAAAAAGGGAGAAAAAAAAGGTTACTACACACTGCTAGACTTTACTTTGATTTTTCACTTTGGCCTTAACGGATTAGTCGATTTCATCCTGGCCTCCAGTATAACTGCGAGGAACCTCTACTATGGAACCAGCTGCCAGTTTGGATTCAGGAGGCTGATACTATCTCTACCTTTAAAATCAAACTTAAACTTATCTGTGTTTAGTGAGGGTCAGACTTAGTCAGTAATGTGTGAAGGCCAGTAGTCACAGCTACAGTTAAAGGAATGGCTCTAGTCAAGTCCGGAGCAGGTCGTCTTTAACACAGCCTCGTCCTTAGCTATGCTGCTACAGACCTGCTGCAGGGGGACAACAACATCCATGATGTAGTACTTGCTCTACTTGTGCCTCTCGTCTCTCTGTTCTTCATCCTCTCTGTCCTGTCTCCCTCCTTTCTTCTTCCTTTATCCAGTTGGCCTTCAGCCAGGTCCTGCTAAAGATTCTTTCCCTCTTAAAGGGGAGTTTGTCACCGCCACTGTTTGGTTTAAAAGTTTTCTCCCAGTAGGGAAATTTTTCTTGGCAATGATTGTTACCATTAATTATTGCTCGAGGGTGATGCTCTGGGTGGATGATATACAAATAAAGGAACTCTTTAAATTGGCCTTTAATGTTCTAGAAAATAGATAGTATTTAATGTAAATAAAACTATGGATTATATATCCCTTCTCAGGCTGCAATATATTTCAAAAAACCCTGGCATACAGAGTGGTGTCATATTCTGCTGGGGGAGCCGTAAACATGACTAAATGTGATTTGCTCATATGAACAGTAGCAGCTAGGAGAAAACTGATTCTGTCGTTCTGTGCTTTTGACCAATCAGCACAGGCGGAGGCCTTATAAAGGTAGGTGCTAAAACAGACCACTTAGGAATCAGACCAGACAGGAGGTGCTGCAGCCTGAGAAATGGGATTTTCCTCCTTTTTTAAAACACATTTAAAGCATGTAGATCCAGGCCAAGCCTCTGGCCCTCCATCAACCGTGCATATCTCAAACAGCACTATTTAATACTTTGCTGTTCACTTCACAGGTCAGACCTGGAGATGGTCAGGGGTTCTGCTGCATACGAGGAAGTCCTGGTCAGTCAATATGTCTGCATTTCAATTACTCAGAGGAACCACTGTATCATTATTATTATTATTATTATTATTTTATCATCTCATACATCACGCATAGCACTAAATGTCCTTCAATGACCTTTTTCGCAGGACCTGTCGGGGTTCAGTGAAGACCATGATGAGTTGACAGTCAGAGAGAATGAATTTGACCAGGTGAGAGCAGATCCGTTTATCACATCTGATTATACATATATATAGCCTATGTATGTATATGTGTGTCCACATATAGCTACATACAAACACGTATATAAAATGAGTCCATCATCTGTTTATTTCTGTTCAGGCATCTGAGGCCTCTGACAGTATGTGAATGACCTCCACTTTGAGCAGAAGACAGCTGGAGAAGAAGACAGACATGTAACCATGATGTGATTAAATAAACACTTGTTGATGAAGGTCTGGGTTGTCTCTTTCTGTGTGAAACTTTGCCAAGTAAAAGTCTTAAACCAGGATGGCAGGTTTTGTAATAACTGTCAGCGATAGAAACGGGAGGCTCCGCCCCTCAAACGCGCAGACGCGTGCGCGCCCCCGTCCTCTCGCACTTGTTCGTCTTCAGGGTAACAGCGCAGCGGGAGGCGTCCGTGTTGCTTTAGTCTCAGTTGAGCCAGCAGGCTGTCCTGACACCGCGGTTCACGTCACAGCAGCGGCAGCAGACATGGAGGAGACCGGAGGCTCCAGGGCGTACGGGGCTTCGCTCGCCGGCGGCGGCTTCGACTTCCACAAGTTCGTCCGACAGCCGCAGACCATCGTGCGGCTGCTCAGCTGGGTGAGTTCAGCTGCTGGAGCACCCAGTTTGAGACAGAGCGGATATTCAGGCCGGTGTGGGGGCAGCTGACCTGAAGTGGGGAATAATAAGGCAACTTAAAAGAAACAACAACATAAAACCAAAACAGTTGCGTCGGGCAGAAAACACGCTGCTTCGTGGCGAGCCTCCAGTGGGCGTCATGTTTCATGCAGCTGCTGTATGACAGCGCAGATCCCTGCTGTCAGAGGTCACAAGACAGACAAACTGTCACTCAGATCCTGGCTCCATAAACTACTTTGGATCTCTGAGCCGGTTTTACTCCAGAAATATAATATGCAATATTTAAAGACGGTATTATCAGTCGTTTTATGCCATGGAGACTTAAGGCAAAGCAAGTGACATTTGCATAAAAAGGCACAAGGGAAAGTTTTGTGGAGTTGTATGACTAGATCACCTGTTGCTAGGCAGATCTCAGGACATTTACCTGCACAGCCCATAATAATCCCAGTGAGAGAGTGAAATATATCTTAAGTTCAGTTATTGGACTGTTTCTCTGTCCTTGAACATTTACAACTAAACTTCCCCAGAGCGAATGTCTCTGCACAGGGAGTGTTACCAAAGACAAAACACTCATATCAGTCCAGGAAGTGTGATATATTCAGGGTGGCAGGTGAGGGCTGAGGTTGTATGTGCCCTTGGCTGGATCAAATGGTGAGTGTGTGTGGGAGATTATGTGTGTGTCACTGGTAAACAGGGGCTGTGTGCAGCATGTAAGGTGATCCCCCTTCCTGTGACTCTTTCTTTTACTCCTGCCCAGTGTGTGCTACTGATTTCTCCTTCAAACACACATGAGCAGTGCAGTTGTATTTCTCTAATGTCAAATTGCTTTTGGCTAGATCATCCAGAATATCTGGTGATTCTAATATTCTGAGACAACACCTGTGGCATAGTAGGGGATTGTTTTCCATCACGCATACTAAAAGAATATCTGTACATGTGGGAAATCTTTTTCCCCATATTTTTTAACTGTCCCGTCGTTCACAGAAAGTCCCACCTGCTCTTTCGTGTTTTTGTTTGGGAACTTCTCTTGTGTTTACTTCCCATTTGCCTCTGTCTCCAGCTCACTTTCTGTGGGCTTAGTCTCACCAGCACCTCTCTCGCTTCCCACCCGCTGAACAGACCTTCTCTGTCGTAGTCCCAGATCTCATTATGAGTGTTGTGAGGGAACTGGTGGCATCTCTGGAATCACATGGCAGGCAGCTGCACTCAGAAGTAGGTCACATGGTGCGGTGGGTAATCAGAGCGGATAGCAGCCGACCGCAGCCGAGGAAGCAGAGGAACTGAGCAGCAGGGCAGGGGGATTTTTAAAGGGCCCGTTTGTAGTGTGATGGTGTACAGTTGTGTAGTTTCCCTCACATGTGACAAAACTGCCCTGGTTTAAGGGAACTGCTGCATCATGACAATACAATATCCACAAGATGGTAAATTAAAAAAAAAAAAAATCCTCACAGCACTCATCCTGTTAAAGAGGATTCTTCATTTTTGTGTAAATGCTCACTCTGATAAGCAGATCTTCACACTGTGCTCTCTTGATCTGAAGCAAACGACTGCCTGAAAGTTAAATTAGCCCAAACATCTGGCTTTGCTTTGAAATGTGTTGGAGGTAAAGGAAAGTAAGTCAAGTGTAGTTAATTAGTATGCTTGAAAAACCTTTCTCTTTCCAGTGGAGGAGCAGAAGCAGCTTTCCTCATTCTTCTTTCCTCTTTTTCGCTGCAGGTGTTTGCTGTTGTGGTGTTTTCTTGCATCACAACAGAGGGATATGTCAACTCTGCCTACACTGATGAAACAAAGTGCATCTTTAACCAGAATGACTCTGCCTGCCACTATGCTGTTGGCGTTGGGGTTATCGCCTTTCTGGCGTGCATGGCCTTTCTGGTCCTGGACGTCTACGTGCCTTTTATGAGCAACGCTCAGGAAAGAAAGTATGCTGTCATGGCTGACCTGGGATTCTCAGGTGAGTAGCACCTTTTATGCCGTCCTCCAACCAGTAACTTTTAAACGATTAACAGTTTATCTGCAAATGAACATTCATGGTGGAGAGCAGTCGTAGTTGAGTCACCAGGTTCAGAGTCTGAGTCAACCCAAGTCATTGAAGAAAAATCCAAGTCAGCTGTGTCGAGTCCAGTCCAGCTATCAGCTTTTAAAGCACATACAGACTCTTTAAACATCTGGAAAACAAACTGATGTCACTGCGCCTCTTTGATTTGGTAAAGTAGAGCCACAGGTTACCACCTCTCAGCAAACATTAAAGGAGGTTTTGGGGTTATGAAGAACAAAGACTTAATCTCAGTGAACAAAATATGTCGAGTGCTGGGTGAGACAGTCTCTCTGTGTGTTAATAAGTATTTTTGTGTACGCACAGTAAAAATAAATGCAAAATTGGTACAGTGTTTTACAATTTAAGCTCCAATGCACCAAAAATAGGATTGTGTGCAAAGATATTGGACACATACGTGGCCCCTAGATGAGATATGGAGCTTCTAGATGGCCCCTTACTTAGAAAAACCTGGATACACCACTGGAAAGGTTTGACCTGCACCGATCGCTCAGTGACACTGCAGCATTAATCTTCACCAGCCGAGGCTGAACGTAACTCTGAACGTAACTCTGAACATAACTCTGGTGGCAGGTTAGTTCAACTCTGAGCATACCAGCAGTTCAGCTGATGCACGGTCCGTTTCTTTTTTCAGTCTCATACTCAGCTTCACAGAGGCATCTACTTTAATAAACTATCAGTTTTAAACAGTCTTTTTGGGTTTGCTGTTTATTCCAGGGTGACCCAGAATATAATGTGACCCAGATGTGGGAAAAGAGAAACAAACCTTGTCGTATGTTTGGGGGAATAAACAAAATCTGAGGATTTATGAGTTTGAATGTGGTTAATGCACAAGTCACAGTCAACAGTACCCAGGTCCAAGTCAAGTCACAAGTCCTTAAGGCTTGTGCCCTAAGGATTGGGGCTCTGGCTTGACTTGAGTCCAAATCCTGAACTCGAGTCCTGAACCATGATGGAGAGGTTTTGTAATGGTAACAGTCATATAAGCGTATGGCATTTAACCGTAAGGCTGTGGTTTACTCTCCCAGTCTCATCAGTTTCCAGTTCTGAGCCAGTTTACAGGGAAAAAACAACAACAAAAAAGCTACTGCTTCAAGAAAGCAGAAAAGGGTCTTGTTAGCATCTGTGTTTTATTTTGCTGCTACCTGTATGAAAATTTGTATTTCATATGTGCAGCTCAGAGTCAGGCCTCTGCAGTCCTGGAGTGTGAACGGGTCACACAGGAAACGGAGGTTTTGGCATTTGCAGGGCTGCTATGGCAACACTCTAATGCAGATTGTAGCATACAATCCAAAATACGTGGTCAGTCCCCAAAGGGAAATTCAGTTGTTGCAGTAGTTTTAAGTCTCTTCAAAGATTATCGATGGTTCCAGCTGTGTTCAGGAAGGATCTCCTGCAGCAGATCTGAAGAATCCTCTGACTGAGGACACTGCTGCTGAATCACTGTGTTGTCTGGAGGATGTTCAGGGTGTCCATGGTGATTCTCATTTACACAGTCAGCTCCAGAACAGACCCAGCCTTCTTTATCAGTTTGTTCAGTTTCTTCAAGTCTCTGGCTCTGCTGCTGCTCCTCCAGCAGATGACTGCAGATCAGACTGAACTCTCCACAACAGACTCATAGAATATCTGATCCTCCCTGGTGAGGTGTTCCGGGCACGTCCAACCAGGAGGACACCCCGTGGAAGACCCAGGACACACTGGAGGGACTATGTCTCTCAGCTGGCCTGGGAACACATTGGGATCCCCCAGTTGAGCTGGAAGAAGTGGCTGTGGAGAGGGAGGTCTGGGCCTCCCTTCTTAAGCTGCTGCCCCCAAGACCCGACCCCAGATAAGCAGGAGAAGATGGATGGACGGACGGATAAACCTGGTTCTCCTAAAATCCACAATCATCATCTGTGTTTTGTTTTACAGTTAAGATGAGATGATTGTTCTCACCATGCAAGAAAGCAGTCCACCAGTTCTCTGTCCCCAGTCTCTGGTCCATCACTGATACACCCCACAACTGCAGAGTAATCTGAGTATTTCTGCAGATGACTCTGACTGCTACTGGAGGTCTGAGGTGTTCAGAGTGAAGAGGAATGGTGAGAGTCGAGTTCCCTGTGGTGCTCCTGCTGCTGACCACCCAGTCAGACTTACAACCATTCAGTCTCAAACTGGTCCGAATGATTGTGGAGCATCCAGATGATTGTGGAGCATCCAGATGATTGTGGAGCATCCAGATAATTGTGGAGCATCCAGCTGTGTCTTCTGGAGTTTGTTACGTAGCAAAGTAGCTGGATGGAGTTGAATCACTGGAGAAATGGAAGAACATCATCCTCAGAAACTAATATCATCGGATTATTTTGATATAAACTCTGTAGTCTGATTTCAAATCTTGTTTGAAATAGACAATTAGAAATTAAAAGGTGGGGATGGTACCCTGCCGTCTTAAGGAAACTTGGAGCACTTGTGTTGTGCTGGACAGACAACGGCCTGTTGTCCTGGCATAATGTTTTATTGTTGCACACAGTAGACGATGATAACTGAGGAGCAGAGTGGAGGGGGAGCGTGATTACGCAGATTCTGATGAAATAAACATTCATCGACTGTGCACAGCGCAGTTCACAGTCAGCCATTCTTCAAGAAAACAAAGAAGTGGTAGGTTAGAGGAAAAAAACACAGCTAGCATTCATGTGAGCAGACGCCATGGGGAACATTTTTCACTCTGTTGTCTCTGTGCTGATGTCAAAACTTTAGAGTTTGCAGAGTTGAACGAGTGATCGTCTGTGCATCTGTCGATGTTTCGTAGGCGCGTGGACCTTCCTGTGGTTTGTGTGCTTCTGCCTGCTGGCCAGTCAGTGGGCTCGCACCCATGATGTCACGGCCATCCCTGAGGACGGTGCACGGGCCACCATCGCCTTCTCGTTCTTCTCCATCGCCACATGGGTGAGCATATGATGCTGCCTTGTTTTCATTGACTTTATTCCAGTTTTGTTTTTGCTCTTAAGCTCTTCTCTTCTTCCCTGGAGCTATGTTGTTGATCAACAAGATATCGATCAAATTCCTGATTGTTGGCACATATTCTTAATGAAGTTAAAGAACTACACTATATTACCTTTGAAAGTATATCACAGACATTTATCTACAGTAGATCTTATAAAACATTATATTTTTTGTTTATTTTCATGATAAGACTGAGATGTAGTCATGGAGAACATTGTGTTTCTTATCTTAACTTCATGTCAACACTATGTGAGTTTTTTTTTTTTTTTTGCAGGGCTGGATGTTGTCTCTCTTTTATGCTTTTTATATCTTTATTTTAAGTAAGTTTCTGTATTATCTAAACAGATGAGCTTGCTGGAGTAAATAAATGTGAGTCAGTGGTTCCTGCTTTATAATCATTAATAGTTTCAGTTTTATTGTGCAACATTCTGTTTCAAAATAAATCTGAATTTTTCTTAAAGGAGCCACTGATCTTAACTAACGTCACAAAGACTGAAAGGATGTCAGGCATCTGCCTGGTGATGCAGCCGATGGAAATGATTGTTACCATCCACTTAGGAAGTATTTAGAATTGTTAGAAACCCTTGAAAACATAATCTAAACCAGGGATGGGCGACTCGGGGCCTCGAGGGCCCCGTCCTGCTCATTTCCCTGCCACAAAACACCCCATTCAAATGAATGGATGACCATCAGCTTGTCCTGGAGGCCTGAACACGTCTGTTATAGACTCGTTCATTTGAATCAGGAGTGTTGTGGCAGGGAAACATGCAGGACAGGAGCCCTCGAGGCCCCGAGCTGCCCATCCCTGATCTAAATGTATTAAAGGCGGTACAGTTGCACGTATGAGACAAGAATGTTCCGCTTATTTGTGTGACAGGAAAGTGACCAGTGATTAAAGATCACTGAGATGCAGAAATAAATGAGTGTTAACTTGTGGTGTGAGGGTCCATCTCCTTGTGCACCAGTTAATGACGTGGTTTCTGATTCTGGCCACCGTTGCACATTAAGGAATTTTAGCAAACTCCAGCAGTAACCTCTGTCTTCTTTAGCTTTGGTAGCGATACCTGCGTGCATGTTTCGCTGGATGATCCACCTCCTCCCAAGGTCAAGTTCCTAAAAAGATCTCATGACGTTTCCATTTAAAATATGCTAATATGAATTAGAGAGACGGACAAGTGACACAATGTTTGTGCTACAATTCAGGATTTTCTTCTTACCAGACATGACATCATTCATTTAAACCAACCGCTGTTGTTTTTTGTCTCCAAAACATTTTTCAGTCTTCTTGCTTGTCCGTGTGATATTTAGTGAGCTGCTGTCACTCACACCATTGTTTAGTCCCCTGACGGAGGACTCGTGAACATTCATGAACGTTCATTGGTTGGTGGAAGAGAAACCTTGGTTTCCTGGAAGTTACTCTGAATTCTATGTTTACATCAGTGTTTTTGAATTACGCGCTCTGAGGGAGTATTGTTGCAGATCAAATGCCTCAGAGATACTTTATAACACTTTTAGGTGATTTTGTAACAGCCTTTTCTGATTAAAAAGAAATCTCAGAAATTTTCCGTCGAAATCCCCCTTAAACTCGACACTCTTCATGTCAGGTCCACGTAGATTCTGGTTCCTGCTAGTGCCTGTTCACATTTAAATTCTAATTGTTAGAATGCTTTTCAAATTCAACATCTAATTACCTGTTAATTGTCCAAGATACACTTTTATCAATATGTATAGTGATCAGTTTCATTAGCATATATTTTCTGCAGACGTTGGTGTGGTATATGTTTATAAATGCACTGTTCTCAGCCAGCGTGTTGCATGTGGAAGATGACTGACACATGTGGCGCTTCTGAAGCGGCGCTGCTTGTTGTGAGTCAGTGGTCAGAAGGAGAGAATACCGTTGGTTGGTGGAGGACGTAATGGCACCAGCAAGCAACCTCCAAGACTTGAAGAGGGTGCTGCTAACATGTTAGTGGCAGAAATCCCAGGGTGCCCTCAGAGGCCTCGTAGGTCAGAACAGCACTGCGTGGACCCGCAACACATTTAGCACAAGTGGTTAAGTTCTTTTTGGTTCATCTGTGCAGAATGTACTTTTCCTGAGTCTTGTATGGGTCCATTAACTGATTCAGTCACTATGAAAAGCTCTCCAGAACATGCTTTGATGACCTCCATACTTTTGTCTCATTGTGTAGGGAATCCTGACCTACTTTGCCCTTGGTCGTTTCCGGCATGGCGTAGATGATGTCAGCATCCCAGCCTTCACAGAGCCACCTCCAGATCAACACACCCCCTACCCTCCGACCTACGCACCCACCTCCTACAACCCCACGACTTACACCCCTACCACCTACACAGCCTACCCCAGCAGCGTCCCTGACGTGCACCAGCAGCCTCCCGTCAGCTCGAGCCTGCTGCCGCAGGGAGACGTTGGCTACCAGCCGCCCAAGTACTGAGACAGAGTGGTGTTCCAGGTCCTCTGCAGGGAGGACTGACTGTGGTTGTGCTGTACAAAAACATAGCTATATCATATTGATGTACTTTTAAATTTGATTGAACACACTTTTCAAAGTGTTTTGAGGACCTGAGCCGTGACACTGCAAGTTAGCGATGAGGGACACTGCTGTTTGCATCAAAGGTCATTGATCAGATCTTAAGATATCGGTGGAGATTAGCGTTTAAGATTGAGTTATCTAACCTTGGACCGGTGTGTAAACAACTTTTACCTCATAAAAGCTGATCCTGCAGGGGAGGTGGGACACATCGGAGGCAGGGGTCACATGATATTACACATTGAAAAATGCTTCATCTAACAGCAACCAGAGTAGAAGAGGCCAACATGTTCAAGGACTTCTCTTTGTTAAACCCTGAGGATGTTAATTGTATTTGCAACTTGGTGCCATATGTACCGCCTTTTTTTTTTTTTTAAGTTAATTACTCTTGACGATATAGTAATGGAGGAATGGAAGACGACTAATGCGGGTAAAGACTGCTTCTCAAGCCAAATGTCCTGATATATTTGTGACGTGTGGGATCTATAGAATTTATTAGGGAAAGTTTGAAAAGGTTTTCTGAGAATTTTTTTTTTTGTCATCTGCTCTGATTAAAGTCACGAGGACTTTGAATTTTGTTGATTCTGACCATATAGAAGGTAACAGGTTTGTCTTTGGGAGAAATGGTTCATGTTTGATAAACTCAAAAAGGTGTTGGCCACTTTTGACCTTTAAACTTGCAGTTAACTTACAGATAGACAAGTGGGAGGAGCCTCTTAGCAGTTATTTAAGGATTTATCTACTGAGCGTGGCCTTATACATGCAACTAGCAGCAGGATTTCTTTTCAGCCTGTCGGTGGAGCTTACTTACGTTTCCCTGCAGCTCTTCTCACAACTGATGAGTATTTGCTGTTCACAGGCCTCTTAGTTTGAGCTGTTGTGAGCAGCCAGTGTTGGGAACAGTGGGAACCACGTTTGTGGAAACACTACTGGTTTACTTCATTTTTTTGTCTGACATGTCAGTGTTGGCCTTAGATTAGTTTTGCCTTATTTTGTAAATTGTTAAGATCTTTGATTGGATAAAAAAAAAAGAGTTTATTTGTATTAATGTGTGGACATTGTTGATTTGAAATGTGCAAAAATAACAAAGCCAAAAGCAGGAAAAACCCTGTTGTTGATTTATTTTTTGGCTCAAATGGAAGAATTTTACTTTAAAACAAAACACGGAAGCGAAGTGAACTGATTAAATCTTAAAATTTTATTAAATGAAACAGTTGTGCATCAGAGAAAAAGCAGCGTGTGATCACAACCTCCATCCAGCGACAGCGAATTTATTCTCCCAGTCTGCCTTCACAAAAAGCAATGAGGCCAAAAGTACTCTTAATGTATATTTAAAACAGAACAGGTATCGTCTTCAGTTGTATTTTTGTGTATATTTCATCAATATACAACCATTTCAAGATTGTCCAGAATGATTTGCATTAAATGTTTATAAAAATGTAATTTTTGCTTTTTTTTATTGTTACAGTAGGTTAATGGTGATCACTGGTTTGAGGGTTGTTCCATCGTGACAGAAACAAATGTGGTTTACTTTGTGTATGAATAAAAATAATTTATGGCATGTCTTATCACACTGCTTCATTCTTCCACAAGTTTTAGAGGACTTTCTACATTTTAAACTGCTGGCTGACTACACAGCCTTGTGGCACACTGGGATTTAAATTGGTCATTTTTGGTTCTCACTTGGGGGTGTTAAACACTTCTTTTCCATTTGAAAAACTGATTTTACTTCAGTCTATGACAATGAAGTCGGTATTTACAAATCAAACTGTACTTGTAATTCATGCTCCAAGTTAATGCAAGTAAAAAAGCAGCTAGTTAGTAAATGCATAAAGTTAAGTGCTTATTATTTACAATTCCACCAAGCATAGCCAATAAAAGTGGACTGCTGATTAAAACCAAATTTAAATATATAAAAAGAAACACCCGACATACAAACTCCCTAACATACAAATTATGATACTGATGAATGATAATTGACTCAACTTATGAAGAAAGTCTTATTTTAATCCTCACAACTGGAGAGAAGAGAAGAGCTTCCTGGGAACACTGGGGTTGACGTGCTTTCCTGCCACCATTTGTTGTGGAGTTTCATTCCTGTGGGGGGAACAGTTCTCTTTTTCTGCCATCAGGCCTCCAAAACACTTTCTACATACCGCCTGGTATTTGTCAGCTCCTCCGATCACTTCAATCTGTGACATAGACACCAGAGCTCATTTTTTATAAACATATTAAAGAATAAAGGTGCACCAACTCTTATTAATGCATTAGCACATGTTTAAAGTCCTAAATAAGGGACACAGTACAAGTGTTTGTTATTGACCCATGGACTTTGGAAAACAGGATGTAAAGTCATAAATCACTTCATTCTTTATTACATATTTAGTTCAAGAACTTCAGGTGTAATAAACTTTGTTTCCAGAGATTCTTAGAGGTCATTGTCCAGGAAAGGCTTAATTAAGGTCAGTTAGACCTGCAAATCTACATCCGAGTACAGACGACCTTTATACAAACCTTGCTTGGTGTTGGTATGAAAGCATTTATTGCTCATAAGACTAAACCATTTACTGGCCTGTGAAAGTAACTTTTCGGTTATCCTCCTCACCTCCTTCTCTGCTCCTAGTCTCTTGGTGTAAGCAGCTTCTTTGTAACATTGCATACATACAGCATGAAGCTTCACAACGCTCTCTGCTATCGGAACAAGGTTCAGGATGTTTCCAAATGGCTACAGGAATGCACAGAACAGAAAACAACACTTATTACTAAATGACTGAATTATGGGAAATTTAAATCACAATGGGCATTGTTGGACAAGAAGAACACTGAATCATGTTCAATGTTCCTCTTGTGGATTGTTCATGTTGTTTTGTTTTTAACATAAAAATGTGTTCTTTGTTTATCCAATTCTTTCTCACAGCTGTACTTTGTGTGATGCTGAAACACACAGACACACACACAAGTGTGTCGCTCACTGACATGATACTCACCTTCCTCTGGAAGGTTGCGTCCAAGGCAGCTACAATGATCGTCTTCCCTAAATTGGCCATCTCCTCACAAAACTCCACTGTGTCTTGGAACTAAAAAACAAAAAGAATAGCAGATGAGTGTCACAGATGTAAGCATCACAAGGTTATGCTCTAACAAACAAGATTCCTCGAACAACCCTTGTTAGTTAAAAGAAGAAAAAAAAACATCCTGTGAAGAGTAAAGACTCAGTATACATGAAAACTTACAAACTGGCCCTCATCAATTCCAATGACGCAGGCTTTCAGTGCCATGGACCGAATATCTCTGAGACAATTGGCTGGTACAGCTTCCATGGTGTTTCTGAGCAGCAAACAAGATAACAAGAGACAACATATTCACAAAAATACTACGTGCATTGTGTTATCTCCTTTCCAGTCTTAGAACATTGTAAAAATGCAGTTATAAATACTTCCAGCTCTCTTACAAGTTCTCTATGACAGGATAAATCTGCAGACTGAATGTCTCCTCTAGAGGTCAGTTCATGCTCAGTAATCACAGCTCAGATTCACAGAAGCATCAACAGCAGCTTCAGTTTTATTTATATTCATATTGAATTACACAGTTGAAACAGTCTTAATTTACTAATCTGCTCCCTTTAATACAATGTTACCTCAGCTCTATAAAAACAATAGTTTTGAATGTTATGTTGCCAATATGAGCTCTTCAGCCATACTTTGATTGACTGCACATAAGGTTCCGCACATTAAACTTAAATACTGAGCAAGATTACCGTCTTCACACACACACAAGGTTATTTCTAGAAATGTGTGCAGCATAGTTAACTATTTAAAACACATAACATCAGGGACTTACAAGTCGTGTGTGGCCATGCCTTTGTCACAATAACGAGTGTCTCTGGCATATTTGATCACCAGACATTTGTACTGAGCTATCTGGAAACGGCGCACTCTTCTCATCAGTTCAGTGCTGCAAGCAGATAACAGTTTCATTAACATCATGTGTTCATTTTTGATCATATCATACATTACAGAACCATACCGTATATTTGTTAACAACACTGGCCCTGTCGTACAGAAACATTTAGCAATGGTACATCGAGGTCTACAAGAAATAATAATAAATAAAAAATGCAAATGGACCCAAAAATCGTAGTTGTTAATGTCAGAGCTTGTATATCGAAACATATGAAATGTGTACTCAATAATGTTAACATTGTTAATGAATGGAGGATGGATAAACAATGAAGAATTGGCGGGATGGTGAACTTTGGGCGGCAGTGTTTTACTTCAAACGTTGAACATGAGTGACTCTGGCCAGCTCCATCCTTGAAAATATGTTATTTGTAAGTTTGATATTAATAACTCACCTTTTACCAGAAAACATCGGTCCAAAAATGACCTGCAAACGGCAAAAAATGGGGGTGTTAGTCTCAGTCTTCATGTTTACAGGCACGATTAAAACGTTATAAACCCTGATTATCTTGGGTGTCTGGTGTTCAAGTAATTATAAAACCTGATTATCTTCTATGTATTGTGTTTAGAGCTTTATGAAACTGATTATCTTTCGTGTAGTGTTAAAACACTGACCTGGATCTGTCCTCGGGCTTTCCTGGGTGAGTTCGGCAGAACTCTTGGAAAATCCACACAGTCCATTTTTGAGTGAAAATTAGCGTTAACAATATCTACAATATAAATATAGACAAAAAATAAACAACATGCAAATATACTGTATATTGTTGCACTGATGATGACCTAGACACATAACATTCGCGAGAAACACTGATTTGAAGAACGCGCGCGCCAGCAGCTTTTTAAAGCATCCGCCAGTAGGAAGGTCATGTGACGCTGTCGACCAATCGGTGTGTGGCAATAGCGTCTTCCGGCATCACGAGAAGCGCCACCGACATTTGTTTCTCCTTCTACTGCTGCTATTTTATGGCGGTTGGCAAGAAACGTCATGATGCGCATTACCACCATCTACTGGAGTGGAGTGTGGAACGGGATGTCAAAAAAATTAAAATAAAAAATTATATTCTGTCTCTCAATCCTGTTCCCCCAAGGTACCTCAACAAAACATAACAACAGGGCAACTTAAAAAAAAAAAAAACTTTATTGAAGTATCAAGGAATTACAAACAGTTAAGGCACTGTTGTAGTACAAAGAAAGTCAACGCTGAACCAGCTAGCCAGAGTAATGAGAACAACAAGCTCAAAAAAAAGAAAAAGAAAAGAAAGAAAATAACAAAGTGAGGGTTTCAGTCCAAAAGGAAAAATAATAATCCCCTCTTTAAAAAGGGGGACCGCAGGATGTGTTCCAACTTTCGGGGATCACACTCATCAGCCTCCCTGGGAAGGCCTAGAGAGGAGGGTCAGTCTGATAGTTGAATCTCGGGTTGAGGAGGAGCAGTGTGGTTTTGGTCCCAGTTGTGGAACTGTGGACCAGCACTTTACCCTCTTTAGGGTCTTGGAGGGGGCATGGGAGTTCACCCAACCAGTCTACATGTGTTTTGTGGACTTGGAAAAGATGTTTGAACATGTCCCCCGGGGACTCCTGTGGAGGGTGCTTTGGGAATATGGGGTGCCGGACTCCCTTTTACAGGCTGTCCGGTCCCTGTATTCCCAGTGCCAGAGTCTGGTCCGCATTACCAGCAGTAAACTGGATTAGTTTCTGGTGAGAGTTGGACTCGCCCTCTTGGTGAAGAAGGAGCTGAGCGAGAGGTCGAAGCTCTCAAGTCGATCTAAATTCCTACCCTCATCTATGGTCACCAGCTAAGACCAAAAGAACGAGATCGTGAGTACAAGCATCAGAAATGAGTTTCCTCCGCAGGGTGGCTGGACTCTCCCTTAGAGATAGGGTGAGAAGCTTGGTCATCCAGGATGGACTCAGAGGAGAGCCATTGCTCCTCCACATCAAGAGGAGCCAGATGAGGTGGCTCAGGCATCTGGTCAGGATGCCTCCTGGACACCTGAGGTGTTCTGGGCATGTCCCACCAGGAGGACACCCCGGGGAAGATCCAGGACACGCTGACGGGACTATGTCAGCTGGCCTAGGAACACCTTGGGATCTTCCCAGTTGAGCTGGAAGAAGTGGCCTGGGACAGGAAGGTCTGGGCTTCCCTGCTTGGGCTGCTGCCCCTGTGAACCGACCCCAGATAAGCAGAAGAAGATGGATGGATGGATGGATGGATGGTAATGTTCAGTATACACTATACACATTACAGTGTGAATATAATTTTCAGGAAAAAACAACTGAAACAACTGCGGTGCCTCAGCAACTGATTAAAATCTATGAATAATCAAGTTTACCCTTTATTTTGCATCATGTTTAACAGTTTTCCTTTCAACAAAGACAGTCCATGAGGAATGTGTAAAATGTTTGAACCTGTCTTCTTTCTCTCATGCAGGTGTCTGAGAATTCATGTGATTTTCACTCAGTTGTGAAGAGGTTGATGGAAGCCGTTATTTCACATTCAGAAATAAAACTAACTCTAATCCATACATTGTCACATTTTTATTTTAGTCATAGGGAATGAAATGTGAGGATATAAGACAAAGGTGTTGGATATAATACAAGTAACTTTAATGTACAAAAAGAAAATTGTTTAATTGAACATTAAAAAATACAAATGTGAACATATTTACAACATGTTTGAAAACAAACTATATACAACATATTCAAAAATATAAAATGTACTGTATACAAAATATTTACAGTGAGTGGTAGGAAGAGTGGGATGGGAATGATGAAGAAGAGTGTTATCAACAGTGCTATAGCTGTATTTGTAAAATATAAAAATGTAAAAAGCAAAATCAGCTGTGACTGCTGGGTCTATTTTTTATCTAATAAAATGCCACATTTAAATGTAGTAACCTGCTATAAGCAGTTCACGACATTTGAAGTCTTTAAGGCTAGTAGCCAACCTGTTAAAATATATAATTTCTTCTACAGATGAAATGAACGTCATCCTTCAAAAACAGACCCAGACTGTCATGTCTAATTTCACTGTGCTCAATAACAGCACCCTTTAATGTGTTCATAAAATTAGCCATGACACTGTTGACAAACTTCCTGACCTTATCTATGTTGCCTGGATTGGCATCAGCCCTCCACTGGCACCTCTGCAGCAGAGCTGAGAACATCAGTTCACTCCTGGATGGTTGGTGTGAAGTCCAGGTAGGTCCTCCATCATGTTAAGTAGTTTCACAGTAGGAACGAGGCCCATGTCATTCCCTCTGCAGTGGATGAGCAGTTCATCCAAAGCTGGTCTTCTGTTCAGTGAGTAACAACAAAAGTGGGAGAAGCTCCTTCCACCTGAGTCCACCAAACCAGCAGAACCGGGTTCCTGGCAGGCCAAGGTGGTTTCCTACAGTCTCTACTGTTCTGCCGATCACCCACACAATCACTGAGGAAAATAAATTAAGAAAATACAAACAAAAGCATTGTAGTGAGCTTTGGATAATCTTGTGTTGCTTAAAAGCTAAAAAACAAAACAAAAAAAACCCAGAATTCTTTCTACTAACAATACTTGAAACTGTCCAATGACTGTATATAATGAGGATATGACTCACACTATTTAGTTTGTGTAATATAAACTGGCATGGATCCAGAAGTTTCCGCCATGGTAAGAGGAGGCGGAGGATTAGGGTTTGAGAGGAGTGGAGGTCACATGTTTCCGTTCAGAAAGTGGAGCTCCAGCTAGAGTCTGCAGCTAGACAACTCTGGAGAATTTTGGGCTTTAAACAGGCTCTGTAAAAACCAGTGGGTCACATGACCAGACGCTCATCCAAGTACTATATACAGTCATTGGCCACCACTAGTTGTTTTTTTTTTTGTTTGTTTGTGCAACTTTATTGACAATAGAATGCATTTATCTGTTCATTCATTCATTCATTTTGGAAAGTCACGACTTTAACTTGCCGCTTGACAGCTTCCCTACTTTTGTTAATCAATCACCTGCTCACACCACAGACATATGTAGATTTTAACACCAGTCACTGTACGGGGTCAGTACTAATAGTAGTGACTTTATATACTTAGGTTAACAATACTGGCTGAATACAACTGGGTCAACACCAGTGACTGTATATAACTGGGTTAACACCAGTGACTGTATACAACTGGGTCAACACCAGTGACTGTATATAACTGGGTTAACACCAGTGACTGTATACAACTGGGTCAGCACCAGTGACTGTATATAACTGGGTTAACACCAGTGATTGTATACAAGTAGGTTAATATCAGTGACTGTATATAACTGGGTCAACACCAGTGACTGTATATAACTGGGTTAACACCAGTGACAGTATATAACTGGGTCAACACCAGTGACTGTATATAACTGGGTTAACACCAATGATTGTATACAAGTAGGTTAATACCAGTGACTGTATAACTGGGTTAACACCAGTAACAGTATATAATTGGGTCAACGCCAGTGACTGTAATTGGGTTAACACCAGTGACTGTCTATAACTGGATCAACACCAGTGACTGTATATAATTGGGTCAACTCCAGTGACTGTAACTGGGTTAACATATCTACAGATTTTCTGACCTAATCCTTATCTTCTCCTTTTTTTTCTCCCTTTCAGCTCATCTGCTGTCAAAGTCCAGCCATGAGTTTAAAAGTAGGAGGGAATTTTAACTATGTTGTTAGAAATGTTTTCTCTTAGTTTTTTTTTTTAGCCCTATGTAACCTTTATTAACAATAAGCAGACAGGAAATCCGGGCGCAGAGGAATACACGCAGCAGAGGGTCACAGTGGTGACACCTGAAAAAACCAGCCAGCGGTCCAGAGGTGCTGACTCAGGAGGGAGGGTCATCAGCCTGAAGTTCACATTTACAGACTTACAGACTGAGGTTCACTTCATCTACGGCAGCAATTTAAGTGACTTTGGGAGACAGAAAAATGATGCACTGGTCTAAAATGACGAAAACCGTAAGAGTTATCTTCTTTTCCTTTCTGCATAATCATACTGACTGTTTTTAACTGCTCCATGTCACGTGACTTTTTTTTTTTTTTTTTTTAAATATTATTTATTTATTTTTTTTAACGCTTACTGAAATACCCCAACGGGACCGCACTTTTTTCATGCTCAGTTTATGAATATTGCTTCAGGGCTTTTTTTTTCAGCACACTCTGTAATGTCAGATTGATGTAATTTTTAATTAGTGCCCCGTGTAAAAGGGATTATGCCTTTTACATGGGATGTTAGCACTAATTAAAAATGACATACATACACACGTACGTACGTACATACATACATGAATACATTCATACATATATATATCCGTCGTCGCTACTGTCACGGTCACACACTAGACTGCAGTACCTGGTCGTGCCGCTGGAAGGCGCTGTCCACCGTCTTTTTATGACGTCTGGTGGTTGACGTCTTGCTTTCATGGCCGCGCGGCTGACGGAAGTCTCTCTATCAAACAGGAGCTCGAGAGCCAGTACTCCCCCAGCAGGTGGTCCCACAGGATGTCTGCAGACGACGTGATCAAGGCCCACGTGAAGGCTTTAAAGGAAGGTCGGTTTATTTTCAGCCAAGACGCTAATTTGGTGGAGAATACGAACACGTTTGTGGCATATAGTCAGGCCAGCAGGGCTGCAGAGCTAAATGTTTTAATACCCTTAATAAGTCCAAGCCCATGTCGGATATTCATGGTCAAGTTTGGAAAGCAGAGCTTCTGTGAGAGGGTGTAAATTTAAGCATGGAGCATGTAGCTGAGGTAGAGTTTCTCAGATTAGTTTTTAGTCTAATGATGTAAGAGTTGCCAACAATTTAATGCTTATTTGGAAATGTGGGATTTGTGTTGAATTTTAAGTGCATGTTTGGGTATGGATTAAGCAGTTGGATTAACAGTTGGATTTAAAGCTCATCACATTTGTCACAAGGAAGAGATTATTTTTGTGTCAACTATTACAGAAGAGAGATGACAGGAATGGAAGAGGAAGACGGGCATGACATGCTATTAGGGACAATTATTCAAAAACAATATATAGAGAAATCTAAACATCTTCAATAATGATGATATGACTTTGATTTTCCATACTTTGATATGCATTATTATTAGTAAAATGCTCAACAATGTTTGTTCGTAATGTCATGTTTCTTGGTTAAGACTTTAAATAAAAGGTGAACATTGATCTATTTTGTTAACATGTTTGCATCTAAAACATTATATGAAGAGTTAATTTGCAAAAACAGATCAGTGCCACTTTTGGCAATTGTGTCGTGCATTGATCAGTGCTCTTGTGTGCAAATGTATTACTGTTCCTTTAAATACAAAGACCAAAAAGTACATCAAATCAAAGTTAATCATATTTTTCATCATTGGAGTTATTTGATTTTGCAGATGAACTCTTCATACAGTTTTATTGGACATGGTTTCTTGAATTTTGCAATTTCATTTTTCAGAAGTTTGTAGGTACGTATATCCTTTCAGGACATTCTTGACAGTTTCTTTGTGGTTTTCATATTATTTTTTATCAATGTCGGAATTATATTGTGTCGAGCATAACTAAAAAAAACAAAAAAGTGATTAATTTTGGCCATATGTCGTACAGCCCTCCAAACTATAAATGTGTGCTTGGTGATCATGGTAGTTTTTCTCAGAAACTAAAGATGTTAAAGTCTCACGACTTTGGAAACTTCGTCACAAATGTGACGTTAGGAGAAGTACAGGTGTGTTAAATATGATGGGCAGAACCTCCTCCAAGGAGCTGAATATCCAGATGTCAGGATATCTGGAAGAAAAGGTCTGGCAGTGCACAATGATTGACAACATTTTCCAAGGAGGCATGAAGCGAGAGTAAATATACAAGTGTTTCACCTTATGACGGTGTCATGTACTGTCCAGGTACGGAGCGAGCCCGTGGTCTGGCTCAGACGTTACTCAGTGTGCCATACGGAGAAGGAGACGGAGAGAAACTGGATGTGTACATACCCAAGACCAACAGCTTAGGTACGGACACACTGTTGCGCTGCAGGAGTGCTGATGCTAGTCTAATGCTGATGAGTAACAGCCTGCATCCCCACTCTTTCAGACGTCAACCTTGTTATTTACCTACATGGAGGTTACTGGCAGTTTCTCAGGTACAGCCACATCCTGTGAGGGGAGTCTTTTGTATTTTTTCAGAATGTTTAGATTATCTTTTCAGCAGTCCTGTTTTTATATTTTCAGCAAGGAAGAATCTGGATTCATGGCTGTTCCACTCATTGATAAGGGTGTAGTTGTGGTTGCTGTTGGTTACGACATCGCACCCAAAGGTAGAGTAATTTCATGTCTGGCAGTACTGTTGCTGCTCTTGAGGAAAGAAGGATGATTTAAGGAGATAAACTGAAAATGTCATCCCTCGGCCTCTCTTACTCCTCAGGTAACATGGACCTGATGGTATCACAAGTTCGCAGGAGTGTCGTGTCTGTTGTTCAGCAGTATTCTCACATCAGGTAACGAAGCTTGTTTTTCGCCATCTGACAAAAGTGCATCACTTTGCAAACAAAGTCCGTTCTAACTGTTCTTTCTGTTCTCTGTTTCAAACAGAGTAAATGCATTGTGTGCTTTTCTCCTTTGTCTTTCTCTGAACGTCTGTTGGATGTCCCTCCCAGTGGTCTTTACCTGTGTGGCCACTCTGCTGGGGCTCACCTGGCTGCAATGGTGCTCTCTACCGACTGGTCGCAGTACAGCCTCACTCCTCAGATCAAAGGTGACATATGGAGCATGATGCTTTATATCATTGTTATTCAGATGATGATGCTCAGTAATAAACACAGTTAAGTCACAGATGTGGTAAAGCCTATTGGCTTTGGTCTTTCAGTTCACTTGTTTTTCTAATTTTGTCCAAGGTGCCTTCCTTGTGAGTGGCATATATGACCTCCTGCCCATCCTGTCCACCTACGTCAACGAGCCTTTGAAGATGACAGAGTAGGTTCCTCCTGATAGCGTACTGCAGTGGTTCACAGCTTTTCCACTGAAACCGAGGTTCCACGATACAGAGGACTAGGTTTTTAATGCAGGCAGAATCTGCCCCCAGCGGTTGAACGGTCGTGTTGTAAACAGGCCTGTTGTAATGCATCGGAGACCCATGTGGTATCTGCCATCTAGCTGTTTATCTGATCACAAAGAATTAAAACATTCTACCTTCATAAAAAAGAAAAAGGGCATCTTTCCTGAATGCTAGAATTTGCACAACTCGGGCGGCCAAATTAAATTGCAGAGGAATTACAAGAAGAATTTGATGGTGAAGAATGACGTTGAAAGATGGTGCAGATGTTGCAGAGCTGCACACCAACTCAGGGACTCAGATTTCTGTGAACTGCAGAACCAAGTTAGCAGTTTCACATGGCGATTGATACATGCATAGATTCTGGAATAACTCACCAGGTGTGACTTGTTTTTGAAGAGCTGAAGCTAAACTGAATGTTTGAAAACTGTAGAGCGGCTCTGTTTCAGAAAGCAGCTTCTGTGCAGGTCTGAGAGGTACGTTACCCCAAGAAGCTGCACTCGTGTTGGGAAAGTGGAAAGAGGAACCAAAAATATAATTTGGCTCTGATAAATATTAGAAGAGAGTTGGAGCTACTGTTCTTCTGCATATGTGTGTGTGTGTATAGTACATGATCTCATGCTTCCATGCATCACAAATATCCAATACTTGACAAAAATACGATGGGTTATTGTTTTATTTGTCTTCATAAATACAGGAAAGTACTCATTTCGTCTTTGCAGAGGCAACATGGCGGAGCTGTTAGAAACGTGGCCGTTAGCGGGTCCTACCTCATCCACCCCCCTTGTCTTTTTAATTTTAATTTTTTGTAAATATTTTCATTCTGTTTCTTTGCCACAAGCGTAAGAGTCATCAAAGATGAATTTCATATTTTAAATAATCTATGGGATTTTGAAGTTGATATCATTAATGATTTAAACGCATCCTGCTTCCTTGAATCATTTTTTCTTTGTTGGAGTGGAACTTTAACTCGAGTTAGCTGTGTGAATTATTATGTTTTTATAGTTCAATAGCTTTAAAGTTTTCTGTTTTTCTTTATTTTTTTCCACCAGCAGGATTTCTCCTCAGTATAACAGCTTCATTTGTCACTTGTCGCTCATCCTATAATGTAACAGTCATTAAATATTTAAATTAAGCATTCATGTTCCCCATAACTTCAACTCCGTCAACTGTCGTTGTTTTGCCGCTGCCTCCGTGTTACTTTTCTGCAGATAAATGTTCTTAAATTTATCACGTGAGTCGCTGGTGAATCCCAGACGTCCCAGTAAGCTCTTCCTCCTGGTCCAGTGGATGCTCAGGGGGCTGGTTTTGTGTGAGGCCGTGGTGATAAAGAGTTGCCTTGTTTTGCACCTGGCACTTTAAAAGACCACCATAAGAGGCAGAAGGGATGAACTACTGTGCTTCGTCTCTCTAACATCATCAACCCAGCCCTGCTAGTGCGGTTGATTTGAGCTGGTCTGAGATCTGCCAGAGAGCTCAGCATTGCTACTTTCTTATGGTTTTGAAAACCACTTTCATTCCCAAACAAAGGAACCAGATTTGAGAGAGTTTGTGAAGAAGCTGAATCTCTCCATGTTGCATCCTTGCTGGGGTGCTATGTTGCACCCCAGCAAGGATGCACGGATGTGTGCAGACATGAGGCCTCGAAAAGGATGAGTGCCTTTAATAAAAAACTGTAAATCTTTATGAATGTGCTCCATGAGAGTGAATCTAAAATGGTAGCGTGTCCTCTTAGGATAAGGCTTTAATCTCACTGCTTACCAGATAAACTTGGATTGTAAAGTAAGCAGACTTGCACAACAAATAAATACATTATACAACTTCCTTTCTTAACCTAATTACACCTGTAATCCATTTCAGCTTTGTGAGCTGGAGTTGCTTCAAGTAATATTTCGTCGACAGATGATTTTTTTTTTTTTGCCTCTTGGAAGAGTAGCATCAAACAACACGTTTCAAATTTCAAACTGATCCGCTTTTTCAGCTACGGTTTAAACCCCCACAGTGATGTATTTGTGAGAGCCTTGTTGTAAGCGCCAGTGACGGTTGTAGTATTGTGAGAACTTTGGATGTAATGTCATTGTGTGCCTGTGTAATTGTGCTCTGTGGGTCAGTCGTGCCAAGCGGCGCCTCATGCCTCTGTCTCCTGGGTGTTTGCCGTTGGCAGGGAGGTGGCGGTGAGGAACAGCCCCAGCAAGCTGGTCCCTCAGCTTAAACTCTCCTCCTCCAGCTGTGAGATCGTTGTGGCTGTCGCTGAGAACGACTCACCCGAGTTTCGCAAGCAGTCAGAACAATACTACAAAGTCAGTACTTATTGTTTAAAGACTGTATGTAAAGTGGACAATTTAGGTATGAAGTGTACTTTTTAAAAATGATTAATCGCCACATTTCCCTGAAGATTGGATTGTTTTGTCACATTTGCTGCCTTATTCAGATTTGAATGTAAAGTGGAAAAGATTTTATTTGCATTTTGTATTGTTGCAGTAAAGTACACCAATACTATGAACTGAGGTTTGTCTCTTAGAAAATATGAATATGCTACTTTTAAGAAGTCACTCTAAAGTTAAGTGTTTAATTGATGCAGATGCAACCTGCTTTGACGGCGACAGTTCTGTTAATCTGGATTTCCCTCCACCTTGTGTTCTTTAAGACTTTAGAAGCATCAGGACTGAATGTGATCATGGAGGACGTGACGAATACTGACCACTTCAGCATCATCGAGCAGCTGGTGGATGAGGAGTATCACTTAACAAAGGTACATGTGCACTCAAAGCTCCACCGATAACAAATTACAAACCCTTTTGTAACTGGAATGCTATTGATGTAGAACAGGACAAAAAACTTTAACATTATACTTTCATCCCTTTACATTCACCAGATTTATACAAAAAAAAGACTACAACTACACGGCAGTTGTGTTTCACATAAAATAACATGTTTTGTGGATTTAGCTTGATTTTCAACATTTTAAAGAATATTTAGTCAGTTTTTCTGTGATGCAGTTTCAGCAGTAAGATTTAAGCATCACATTTAAAGTTTTATACATACATCCTGAAATATGTGTGACACTGAAACCATGTGTTCATAAAATAAAACATTTCTTTTACTGACTGAATATGGAAAGTGAGTGTTGAAAAGTTTGAATCTGTGATGAAGGTGTAGCTCCACCTGACCTCCGCTCTGCTCTCTTTGTAGCTTCTCCTGAAGATGATGGGGAAGAGCTGAGGTGTTTCATCAGTTAACATCAACATACCTCTCTGTCAACTTTCGCCTCTGAACAGTCTTCATGCACCAACTCTGAGGAAAATATGCATTTTTTTATGTTTGTACTATGACGAACAGACGGTTCCTGTGCATTTGGAATTGATCCACAATAAGAGATGGTTTTCTGTTTGGGCGTGTAGTTCACAGTCTGGCTGTTTTAAACTTTTTGTCTTTGTGGTTACAGCTGTCAGCAAAGGCCCAAATAAGCTTTGTATGTTTGAAACACTTGAACACCTGATTGGATTGCGTGCCTACTGCCTTGTCACTTCATGGGGGTGGGAGGTGGGGAGTGACCGTAGTAAATGTCATAACCATTGTACACAATGTTATTGATAGGAAACACGGTTCCACTGCACACTAAATACTGTAGAGTTGATAATTATCTCTGGCGTGTCTCCAGTGATCTCTGGTCAGGGTGGGCCTGCCTGCCATTGTTTTGTTTTTCTGTTGCTTTGCTTTTCTGTGACAATCTGCACCACAAATAGAAGTGCATTGGTCAGATAAGAATAGTGACATATCATTCAAACTGAATGTAGCTCTTTACTATAACTTCCACAGATTGCTGATATCTCACCCAGGGAACTTTGATATGTCATTGGCAAATGTTAAGGACAAATGTATGTTTGTATTTGATCCTGGAGGGTACACTTGCAGATATATTAAGACTTACTGCCATTATTTTAGCATCTCACATAATTGTTTACATTATTTGCACTAAGTTCTGTTTATACTGTGATAGATTATAAGAGAATGATCACAATAAATATTTAAATTTGAGAATGGATGTGTGCTCAGTAGTTTTATTGTATTATTTCCCCTTCATTTATTTATTTATTTTCCCAGTTCATTTTGTGCACAGATGCATAATCCACATACAGATGGTAATTATCAAAGTATTGCAGTCCATGACAGGTGAGATCAAATGTGTGTCAGTGGACGGAAGCCGTCAGGACATTTAACTAAAGTTGCTGTCCAAAATTAGAGATGTAGATCAGAGGTTAAATGAAGTAAAAGGTAAGTGTGAATGGTTGGTCCTGCTCCAGAAATGGGACGATCAGAGGTTAAAAGAAGTAAAAGGTAAGTGTGAATGGTTGGTCCTGCTCCAGCCTGAGCAGGAGGAGCTTAACAGCGGGTAACTCCTCACCGAGCAGCCGTCAAACATGACCAGCTGAGCGGACCTAAACAGCATCCTCACCAGGTGAGCCACAGGTTTACAGTCGGATAATCGATTTCCATCGTTAAACATCTTTTTTTTTTTTTTTAATTAATGACGACAAAATGATAAAGTTAAACTTTGTCAAGCTCGAGTTGCTGATGTTAGCTGTGTTGCTAACGCATGTAGACGGAGATGTCGAATTAAAAACTAAAGTGCTGTCAAACTGCAACAGAAATATTTGGTTTATAAAGGTTAATCGTTAATCGTGTTTAACCTGTAACTGTTAAGTTTGAGCTTATTTCTCTTCAAGAGTCTAACTTTTAAGCCTCGCTGGTTCCCTTTTCCTTATTTCGAAAGCAGAAGTAGTTAACGAGGTATTAACGTAGTATCTACAGATTCTGTCACCAAAAATAAACTTAATTCAAATCCGTCAACACTAAATGTGGAACTATTGTCAGTCGGAACCGGGCGGTTACGTCCTCCAGCTGTTCAAACGTCATTGGTCAATTCTGACGTGACGTGCTTACGTAAACATCTGTCTGCATCTGTTATGCAATAGTTGACCAGGAGCTGCGCTAATACACATCTTCTGGACTGATATAACGAACTTCTTCCTCTTCCTCCTCTTCTTCTTTGTAATAGACAGAGGAAGGGATGTCTGTTATTTGGTTTAGAGAAAAGTAACCTTGAACATTTAAAGCAGGGCTGGGCAATTTATCCAAAATGAAGCAAAATCTGGTTTGAGGTCATGTCGCCCAGTCCGAAGTTACACATTGCTAATTTGTTTATATCTTTGGAAAATGTATACACACCCCCAAATATCTGCATCATAAAACTAATTTCAATGCAGTGTGGGCATCACTTAATATTCATTTAGATAATATCAAACTTACCTCCAACTCGACACCTATGAAAACTATGTCTGCCCTTGAAAAGACTATTTTAAACCTTCTAGCATCACCTCTGTCATAATTATTATGTTATATTGCAAAGTGAGATGTTTATGTTCATTTAGCTTGGCATTTTCTGACTTTCACACTGAAGGCTGTACGTGGCTAATCTCCTTTGTCTAATATGTGTCTTCTTGGCCATTTGTCCTCCTGCCTGCGGCCGGGAAATCAATCACATCACGATATTTTGGCAGCCGTTCTAAATTCTAAAGCAAACCCAAGGAGTGTTGTTGGAGGAGCTACAACTGAGGACAGATAGCCTCTGTGGAAATCATTCAACTCTGACGCATGGTATCTGGGCTTAGAGTCTGTCAGCCTTTGACAGGTTAATTAATGAATAACAACATCCCCCATCTATTAACACTGAGTTAGTAGACTGTGAATGTATCTGAACGCACCAGTTCCACCAGTTCTGTCAGGAGGAATGGATGAAAATTACAGGTTCAAAATGTTTGAACCAAATTGTACAGCTGAAAGGCAACGCTCCCAAATACCGAGGAAATGTAAACTTTTGACTTTAATTAAAGTAATAAAAAATTCAACAAAAAATGACCTCCTTCATTATTCTGGAATTTTGCATAAATAAATAATTTTGGGGATTGTAGATGACCTAAAAAAGGAAAACTTCAGGCTGATTTATTGACAGCAAGGAGAAAGATTTCTTAATAGTTGAGCATATTTACAGCAAAACCTTGTAGTGTTCTATGAAGCGCCCCCCCCCTTCAAAAAACAAACAAACAAACAAAACAACAACAACAGAAAAGCACTAAACTAAAAGAATCAGCCATTAATCATAATCAAGGCAGAATCAACTTCTTCAGAGCTGATGGAGCTGATGACTGAAACCTTCTTATCATGAGATTTGAAATAAAAGTGATTTAAAAACCCTTAGTTCCACAAAAATGTCAGGAAACAAAACATTCAGAGAACCTAGCATGCTATAAACCAGAACAAAACAAGGCACCAGATAAACAAACAGGAGACAGCATCTTCCAAGAGTCACGTTTTCAGTTGTTTCAGTTCTGTTGCTTTCTTTCTCGTTGATGGATTTTCTGTTGTTTTCAATCTACTGTCTGAAATGTTGCATTCAAAATTCCTTGCGTTTTCTTGTACTTATTTCATTTTCTAGAGAACACTATAGCCATCTATTTCTTACACACTGAAAAATTGAAATATTAAAGCGATTTTTGAGCTTTCGTTCTTTCTTACTTTTATTTGTTTTATTGCACTAGACTTGCTGTTGATTGAGAGATACTTTATCAAAACTGGTGATATTTAGTGCCTTTAAGCCTGAAACATGTGATGTGTTGCAGAAACAATATAAGGAAGTGGCTGGACTGTTAAAACCTCAAGACTAGAACACTTAATAAACTGTAACGCTGAGCGAGCGTTTACTCTTACTTCCTAATTCATTATTAAGACCTGGACTCTTCCTCAGGACAGGAGGAGAAACCTGAGAGAGTACTGGAGAGAAAAGGAGGAGACTTGTTGGTAGGCAGTTATTCATGTGACAACAAGGACTGAAGGAACTTTGTAGTTTTAATGTGTGTGAAGGAGAACAGGATGGTTCCAGCATGTTGAAGGGAGAAGAGATGAAGAAAGGGTGAATAGCTGAATTCTTCATACAGCGTGATCGTGATCGTGTTTGGGTCTGCCTGCAGACGGATGGTGAATATGGGCCATGCATTCACTGGTCACAATGAGGCCATTATCCCTCGGCCAGTGGCTCAGTGTTTGGTTGAAAGAACCTGTGTGGGGATCAGCTGAGGAGGCACCAGGGAAAGTATGTGATGTAAGATTATGTGTTCATTACGACAATATCAAGTAGCCTTTTTGCACACATTGCAAAGATCTTGTTTACATCTGTAACTATATTTTTAGAACCTAGATTTATTTCTGGTTCAAATCCTTGTAAAATGTTTGCGTTAGACAGGAAGTTATCTTTTTGGCTTCAAAACTGAGATCTTTGATGAAAGCGATCTTTAACATTTTCTTTTACAGCAATTAAAGTCAACACTATCAACAATGATAAAAGCCTTCTCATATTCAGAGTACTGTGACTAGATTGAACTTTGCTGCATTGCTGAATGAGGCTCTTATACTGTACCCAGTACTAGTTAGTTATAGTTGTAAGTGTACCCACTACTAGTTAGTTATAGTTGTAACTGTACCCAGTACTAGTTAGTTATAGTTGTAAGTGTACCCACTACTAGTTAGTTATAGTTGTAACTGTACCCAGTA
>JBAMYA010113110.1:0-19083 GCA_037176975.1 Arrhamphus sclerolepis
GGGGTTAAAGATGTCATCATTGAAGTCTCCCTTGACAACAATAGTAGAATTTATTTGCACAGCGCTGTTATTAATGTGAAGAAGGGCAACATTAATCAAAGTGGCATGGACACGGGGCTTCTTCTGCACCGATGGCTTTGGGAAGGCGGTCGCGTGGCAGTGCTCGGGCCCGATTTTCACCGCTTGCGGCTGTATTTAATATTATTTCCACAAAGATGATCATTTAGCTGACTTAGAACAATTTTCTCCAGAATTTTCGAGATAATAGTAAGGTTAGAAATAGGCCTGTAGTTAGTTATGTCTTTTTGCGTACAGGTTTAGAGTCTTAAAACTTACAGGTTCATATCCTGTTAGAGGAGATGTATTGACAAGATCCAGAATTACAGAGCCTATTATGGTCCAGTAAACATGTAGATGGTTTGGAGTGAGAGACAACTGAGCTTAATTCACAGATATCAATAGGAGAGAAGCAGTCTAGGTAAGAACCAGTAGGTCCAGCTGGTTCCAAGGTTCCATGTGGTTCCATTTTTGTTGCAACTCGTCTTTCCATCATAACTTTACGACTTCTCACAGATGTTCACACAGATGTATGTGGCAGAGCAGTTGTAAAAGTGACAAAATGTCAGCTTTAATGTTTGAAGTAAAAGTTGTGCTTTCATCTCGTGTTGTCTTCAGGTGTCTCCGTTCCTTCTGGCGCTGACGGGAAACAGTCGTGACCTGCGGCTTTGCTGAAGCATGATGGCATTCACCTGGAGTGGTGTCATCAGCAGGCTTCGCCTTCCTTCCACGACAGTCCCGCCTCTCAGCCGACCACTCCACATCGGCCAGCGGGCCTCCCTCACCAGGGCGTTCTCAGCCCGAGATGTGCAGCTGTTTGCTGAGCTGACGGGCGACACTAACCCGCTGCACCTGGACGCCGCCTATGCCGGCGCCACCTCCTTCGAGGCACCCATTGTGCATGGCGTCCTCATCAACGGCCTGATCTCAGCCGTGCTCGGCACCAGGATGCCTGGCTGTGTCTTCCTGTACCAGGAAATCCGCTTCCCGGCACCGCTCTACGTCAACGAGGAGGTGTTGGCCGAGGCTGAGGTTCGAAAGATCAAGATGGCATTCGCCTTCATCACCGTGACATGTTCCGTTAAAGACAAAGTGGTGATGGAGGGGGAGGTGATGGTGATGATGCCTGAAGAGCAGCAGTGATGAAGATGATGATGATGTAATGATAGCAGAGGGCTGTAGTCTCTCCAGGCTGGTTTATTGATGACAATCAATATGAGTGACTGATTTCGTTTTTCGTAATAATTAGTTTGTTCTGCTTTATTTGTTCAAAGTTTGAAATGTTTTGTTGAATAAAAATGCTTTAATCTTTGACAGTTTAAATCTGGTGATGTTTCTCTTCTTCTGAACGTTTGATGCCTAATCAGTACCTCAGTAATTTAACTGTTCTATTAGCAGCACTACTTCTGACCACGGACCATGACCATGGAGGCAGCACCATAACATCAGCACCAAGACACAAGGAAGAGCACCTCTAGCTCTCTAGCTGGACCAAGTAATATTACAGACATGATTGACCATACTGACCACTGGAGGCTGCAGTTCCTCTGCCGACCACTGGAGGCTGCAGTTCCTTTACTGCCACAATGCACCATAACTACACTAAACCTTTTACAAATTAATTTCATTTGACCTTCTTTAAACTTTTGAATGTACACATGTAATTATTCAGTTTCACCATTTATTCGATAACATTTTGCTCTCTAACTAGCTTCTTGACAGCAGAAATCACCTGTAAATGTTCAGTTTCTACTTAAACGCTTTTACATGTAAAAACAGCTGTGTCTCGTCCTCCAGACCAGCAGGGGGCGCTGCTGCTTCTCAGACTTTTATATATCCAGAAATCAGCGCTTCCAGGTAACAGTAACCGGACAGAGGTTCAGCTGCTTCTGGTCCTGGTTCTGGTTCTGATTCGGTCTCTCCGTCCCAGTCTCCTCTGTCATGTCTCTCCGGAAGAAGTCGTCCCCCGGCGGGCCGCTGGACGACACCGTCCAGCTGACGGCGCTGATCGAAGCCAGTCAGAACCTGCAGTCCCACACGGTGAGTGCTTTTACTGGGGTTTTACTGGGGGACAGCTGGTACAGCCGGCAGGCTAAAACGTCAACCGTTCAGCCAGGCTTCTGTTAACGTTGGCTCGGCTCGGTTCGGCCGGAAAGATCTAAACGTTTCCAGAAGGAGTGATTATCAGCCTGGATCAGTTATGGCCATGGCTAGTTTGAGTTCAGTTATCGGATAGGGCTTCTCTGTCACCCTTTCTGCCTCTGTTTAAAATTCATCTGTTGCTGTCAGCTGAAAATACAGAAATGCCCCCCCCCCCGGTCAGGTGAAGGTCTTCATAATGCGATGGAGCTCAATTGATGCCATTGATTAAGCAACTTCCTGTAATGAACAGCAGTTCAACCCCCAAAACACACACACAAACACATAAGTGTTGCGTCACTGTGGGCTGATTTCATCATCGGAGTTTCTGGTTGTTTCAGTCACTTCTCGTCATCATTTGTAGCTCAGATATACAGCAGAGCGACTGCCCATACACAGGAACTTATGCATGGATGTACTTCTATGTGCATGGATAATACATGTACCTGTAGATATACATACACACACGGACGTGTTTGTGGAACAGCTGATCAAGACTTCCGTCCGATAATGGACACACCGTCGGTGTTGTTGACGATTAAATCCGCAGTCTTCTTCCTTTACATAAAACACACAAATTATCTACTTTTATACACCGTTTATATAATAATGTTGCTTATATAGTTCATTACATAATCTAAACAACATTTCGTAAAATGCTGAATCACTTCCTGTCTGAAAGATTTCCAGTTGGTCAACATCTGGTTTTAAGAATTAAACTTGTAACTAGCTAAGTAGCTAACTGACAGTGTTTAAAACTTCTCTGACGACATCCACAGAAAGCTCTTTTTAAATTATAAAGTAAAAATGATAAAGAATTAAGAGCTCTTGCTGATGTCCTTCAATTTAGTAACAGTCAGAAAATTAGATTTTTATGACAAAAAAAAGTTTAAATATTGCAAAACCTTTGATTTTTAACAACAAGAAAAATGGAAGTTATGGTTTTTAAAAATATATGCTTTTTCTGCCCAAATTGGGATTTGATGTTAAAATATTTTGCTAAATTTGGTATTTTATAACCAAAATTAAAAAAAAAACTTTTTCCATAAAGTTCCAGTATAGTAAAAATTAGAACTTAACAAATTTATTTCCATAAAACATTTAAAACAACCCCAGATGACCAAAGTACTGTACAGGATTAAAAATAAATATATTAATATAATGAAATAATAAAAACAGAACAAAACACTACAACAACAAATTAACAAGGGAGGTTGTGATTTTAGGACAAAGTTGTAACTTTTTGGAAGAAGAAAAAAGAGCTGATATTTTGTGAGTTTTCAAGCTTGGCAGTTGTTTTTTTCTTTTCTTTTTTTGACAAAAACAGTCAGGATTTTATAAATAAATTATTTTTAGTTTAGTGCTAAATGTATATATTGTTTTCACGAACTGGGACATGATGATGTAATTTAGTGATCAATGTTGCTAATAAACTGTAAAATTAGCGCGGGTTCTAATGTTGGTGTCTGTTGTCATGGCAACGATGGTCTCTCAGGAGTACATCATCAGAGTCCAGAGGGGCGTGTCTTCAGACAACAGCTGGCAGGTAAGTCCACCAATCACAGCCAGAGTTGTTATTTTAGTTTTTCTCTGATCAGGAGGAATAAAAGTCAACTTTCAGAGGAATCAGCTGTTTTTGCTCAAAATGGAGATAAATTATGATTTCAGACTTTCACTGTCTCTGAATGCAGATTAGTCCGACTTATACAGACATTTATAATTATTATTAATATTATGTGGTATTTTTTACACATTTATTTTATTGAGGTATTTATTTTTAGTTGTGTTATAGGAAATAAATGAATTAATTGAACATGTTACTTTGACTCTGATGATGGATTATTTTAGTATTTTTTTCTGTCATTTATCAGGTTTGGATTTTTTAAAATTTTGTTGAATGAAATAATTTTCATGATGACGTGCCATCTGTGTGCATGCGCATGCATATGCACGTGTCCTTCAGGAACAGTTGTTTGAGTAGCTTCCTCAGAACAATCGATCTGTGGTTTTAAGCGTTTTAAGAATTTTCCAACAGTAGCAGCACTGGCTTCTCTAAGATCCCGGATGATGTCTTAGCTCACTGGCATTGTATTCACCTGAATTGCTGCTATGTTTTAGAGGTGATTGATCAGCTGACAGGTGTTTGTTGCTGCAGGTGATTCGACGCTACAGCGACTTCGACGTGCTCAACAGCAGCCTGATGGTGAGTTTAGAACTTTATACTTCTAAACAGAACCATTTTAATTTTATACTTTTATGTGAAACCATTTTAATTTTATACTTTTATACAGCACCCTTTTAACTCTATACTTTTATATGTAACCTCTTTAATTTTATACTTTTATACAGAACAGTTGAACTTCTTTATACTTTTATACAAAACCTTTTTAATTTTATACTTTTATACGGAACCGTTTTAACTTCACACCTTTATATGGAGCCGGTTTACTTTCATTTTGCTTTTAAATCTAATAAAGAACTATATCTGTCAAACATTAAGGCTTTTTATAAAATTTACCAGAATTTGTGATTTCAGAAAATGGGCATTTTTATAACTTGTAATTTTATGTCAAAATTTTGCAAAAAGCTTGTATCTTCATTTTTAAAAAGTAATTTACTGATTTAAAATAAAAAAAATCCCAATTTTGTGATGTTTGTGATTGCATGATAGATAAATCTAAGTTGTTTCAAAAGAATGTCTCGATCTTACAAACTAGCAGTTTTTCCCCAAGATGTATTGTGATTTTTAGTGCAAAAGTCTCAATTTTATGATAAAAGTCACAATTTTTGTGAAATGTGAGATTTTATGACAAACATTTACATTAAAAATTTTTTCAACCAAGTCCAGGAACTAGTGGGAAGCCTGATAGCATAGCTGCATGAGAAAATCAAGAATAAACAGAAATAAACGGAAACCATGGTGGCGACACCTCTCATGTAACCAGTCAGAACTGGATCTGTCTGACCTCACAGTGGTGCTGATGGATTAGATGGGAGAGTTGTTTGTTCCGTTTGACTCCTCCAGAAAACTTTACTTGATGATGTCACAGATCTCTTCACTTTTTTCCACTTTAAATCTGATTTTAGAAATCTAAGAATGCTCAGTTGGACTTTGAGAAGACCTAGACCCGTATTTATCAGGCTTCTGAACTGGTTCTCTCCCAGTTACTTACTCCCAGTCCCAAAGGTCTCTGAACCAGGGATGGACTCTCAAGACCAAGACCGGTCTTGACGTGTTTTTTCCCAGTCTTGGGCTTGGTCTCAGATCGTTATGCCTCGGTCTTGGTCTTGGTCTCGTCGATTCAATTCAAGACCAGTTAGAGACTCTGTAGTTTTGTCAAAAAACAAACTAACAAAAAAACTAAAACGTAACTCCCTTTGATCTTCACCTGCAGATGCACATAACACTGAATGTGAATTAAAAACGACATCAGTGATCAGAGCGCTGCTGGATCCACTGCACCATCTCAGACATAATACCATGTTGTTGTCGCTTGGTGGTCCTTTGGTTTACCAAGTGAACATTCACCTGCAGTCCTGCTTTCACTAAGCACACACCTGCCGTCTCAACACCGAACATGTCCTTGGTTTCGAATATGATCAAATTTGTTTTAAATTAAATTAATTTTTCTTTTTTCAAAAGCATGAAGAATTCAAAGAAAAGGGAAAAAACACCGGACAACCTGTCATTTTTTTCTACCTCCAGGATTAATCATATGTGAAGTAAGTTGGACGACGTCTAGTTTTACTGGGGTTTTAGCGCGGGTTCTCGTGGGCCGCCAGCCATACAGTGCAGCATGACCGTGCGGCCCCATCATTTGACATGGCAGCTCAGAGATCGCATCATCACGGCCCGCTATGAAGCGCCCATAACTATACAGAAAACTGTCAGCCTAATTATTCCAAATCACATGAAAGACTTGCATTCGAAGCTGATTAGTATTTATACCAGGGTGGAAGTAAGCCGGTCCAGTACTGAGTACCACTAAAAGATTCAATTCAATTTATTTATATAGCGCCTATTTATGACAAGTCATCTCTAGGCGCTTTAGAAACCCAGAGCTTGACCCCCGAGCACATGGCAACACCATCAGTGGCAAGAACAATTCGGTTGCGTTAGGCAGTAGCCGACCAGGAGGATGCTATAAAGCTCTCATTCAGAACCAGTCAGGACCCCAATCTGGGTCAGAAAGTAGATCCGCTAGCAATATGCAGTCTTGAAAACTACTTTGTCCGTTTAAAGATTCCTTTTAACTCATTCCGACTTGTTTGTGAACGGTCTGTGGTGTTTCTTACTTCATGCTGGATGGAGCATGTAACCGTTTAATGTAGATATTAAAAGCTGTACCACACGTTTAATCTTTGGTGTTTGTTGTAAAAAGTGCCAATTAAAATCAGTAGGAGAGTAAAGAGTTGTGTTTTATGTTATTTACAATACAGAACAGCTCGGAAAAGAAACTGCTTATGAGCTAACGAAGGAGATTTCGCTCAGCAGAACGTGAGTGCACGTCTGCTTCCGAAACGCATCGGTTGCTATGGAGATCGGTGCGTTTGATTTAATGCACTGGGATGTGTTTGTGACCTCATGATCCGTTATAAGAGTCTTGTATTCTGGATCCAAGCTCCTTCCGAGTCCATGATGGCAAGACATACATTTCTATTTTTTATTATGGAGCAACTGGTTTATTATGACAATTTTTAGTTTAATAGCAAGAAGTAGTTTTGGTTGATCAATTAACTAGTGTTCCATTAATTCTTTGCATTTTGTGGCATACAAAACATAACGTCCTGAAATATTTGTCGAAATTTTATACGTTCGGCCTTGGCCTTGGTCTCAGAAGGTCTGGTCTTGGTCTTGGTCTTGGTCTTGGCCTCGGTCTCGGAAGGTCTGGTCTTGGTATTGAAGGGTGCAGTCTTGGTCTTGGTCTCTCCAGAACCGGTCTTGACTCCATCACTGCTCTGAACTGGCTCTCCCAGTTACTTTGCACAGTCTCTGAGGTCTCTGAACTGGTTCTCTCCCAGTTACTTTGCACAGTCTCTGAGGTCTCTGAACTGGTTCTCTCCAACAGCATTCTGAAGCTAGATGTTGGTATGGGAAATGATAAGATTTTTACGATTCAAGTTCCATTTTCGATTCTGCTTAACGATTCGGTTCTTTATTGATTCTCATTTTGAAAAAAAAAAGGACAGGTCAATTAGCATCACTAAAATAAAATTTTAATAATAATAATAAAATAAATATAACATAAATATAACATAAATTATTCTCTGGCAATTCCACAAGAATGTCCAACATTTTTCTAATAGAAATTAAAATTCTCCTTTTTAAAAGGAAATGAGCTGAGCGCTCAAAAGTAAAACTACAATCAAGTCAAACCAGTGGAACTGTCCATTAATCTGCAACCATCAACTATGAAGAATTAGCAATTCTTTTGCAGAAAAATTAGCCTCTGGCTCTGTTGTGTAGCCATGTTTGCCCTGACGGGGTCGTATTCATCCTGCTGGAGACTGTAAGAAGGGAAGTTGGTGATTAAAGGAGTCTAGTTTCCGTACGCAGAAGCTATATCGACTCTTTTATTGTCCCGTAGGACAAGTCTGAAGTCCTCACAGCTCACACGTTACACTGTTGACTGCTGGTTGCATTGGACTCGCCACGCACGTTACGCGTCTTGCATAAGCTACACAACATGCGTGATGACGTCATTCTCGCCCCCTGGAATCCATAAGGGAATCATTTGCAAATTTGGCAAACGATTCCAATAATTGAAACAAACGATTCCAATAATTGAAACACTGGGAACCGGTTCTCAACAAGAACAGATTCCCATCCCTAGCTAGATAAATACGGGCCCTGGACCTGGTTCCTGGAGGTTTGTGCCGGTCTCTTCCTGGGCATCATTGTTACCATGGTCACTGTCGTCTTGTCGTCAAACAACTGTGTTGTCACATTATTTTAATAAACCATCATAATGTTTACCAGAAGAACTTTATTGTATTTCAGAGTAAAAAATGAAATGAGCAACAAATGTGGTCTCATTGAAAAAGGATATAAAGTGGTCTCTGTCACGCTGTCATTCTTTTATCCGTCCTTTGTTCTGGTTTTCCCGCTCATTTCCTCTCACCCCTGCTGATCCATGTCTGTCCTCTTTAATTAAACCTCTCGTTAAATTTCTCCTCAGGTGTGCGGCATCAGCCTCCCCCTCCCCCCAAAGAAGCTGATCGGAAACATGGACAGAGACTTCATAGCAGAGAGACAGAGAGGCCTGCAGACCTACCTGGACTCCATTACCCAGCATCCCCTGCTCTCTGCCTCCCTGACTGTCAAGAAGTTCCTGGACCCTAACAACTACTCTGCAAACTACACAGGTTTGTAGTTCCTCTACCGAGCATTAGAGGCTGCAGTTCCTCTACTGATCACTAGAGGCTACAACAGGTTCCTCCTTGTTGATCTTCATGTTATATGCTTAAACGTCTTTTTTACTTAAAGTTTTTAATTGTCAGCTAAGAAACTGTTAAAGGGAACTTGTTTTGTTAAGTTAAATTTTTAGAAAATACTTTCTGTCTCTTTCTCGCTCAGAGATCGCTCTGCAGCAGGTCTCCATGTTCTTCAGGTCCGACCCAAAGTGGGAAGTCCTGGAGCCACTCAGAGACATGGGTAAGACTTAGCAACGTCTGTTCGACCCAGAAACCAGACTGGTTTCTGGAGAAGAAAGTGGATAAACTAGTTAAGAGTTAAACTGGGAACACCACCCCCCCACCCCCCACCCCCCCGCGCTCGTGAGTGGGAGGAGCTTAGTTTTGGAGTTTAACTGTTATGTCAGTGACTGTTGGCAGCGGAGTTGGGGTAACTGCAGATCCTAGATCCCTGAACTGAGCCTCCCTTTAAATCTTGAACTTCATGTCTGATCAGGAACAACAGTGTTTCATGTGTCTTCTGGTTTCTTTGTTGGGTCCCCTTGAGGGGATTAATAAAGTTATATCTATATATCCATACATACATCCATATATATCCAGTCAGACCTCAAGTCAAAGCAGCAGATGAAACAGAATAATTACATGATCTTTAAGATCTACCTTTTAGGAAGACAAAGCTGTGCGGAGACTGAAATCTACTTAAAAAACAACATTTCATCTGCAGGCTGGAGGATCAGGAAGAGATACTTTCTGATCAAGAACAAGGAGCAGCCGAAGGAGAGGTATCTGCTGAGCTGGGTAAGCAGAAAGTGGAGAACAAACTTTCACTGACTTTCAGGAGACGAAGGAAGTTCTCAGCAGCTCCGTCGGGTTGTTTCTGCTGGTTTACAGGTGGATCTGGGTCCTGATAAGTTCCTGTCAGACAAAGACCTGCAGTCAGTCATAAAGCTGCTGACCAGCCTCTCCGTACGTGCACACACATGAACACGCACATGAACACACAGGATGCAAACACAGGAGAGTTCAATGATCTCTCAACGATGACGTTTCCTCATCGATAACAGAATCACTTTCATCCTCTACAGACTCCGTTTGTGTGTCCGCTGCTGTTCTGCAGCATCAGTGAGTCTTCAGCGCTGCTCATCCGACCGTTCAACGAAAAAGGCTCCCTGAGAGACCACATCTGTAAGGTAGGGACCGACACATCTGGAAGGTAGAGACCGACACATCTGGAAGGTAGAGACCGACACATCTGAAAGGTAGAGACCGACACATCTGGAAGGTAGAGACCGACACATCTGGAAGGTAGAGACAGACACATCTGGAAGGTAGAGACAGACACATCTGTAATATATGATACTCGTACTCGACTTTGACTCCGCCCCTGAGACACCTGTTTGCTCAGTTGAGAGGCGGTCCTTTAAATGACATCACAGTTAATCTCTGTGACCTTTAACAATGAGGTAGGAGAACAGATAGACTACAGGTGTGCTGAAACCCCTCCCACATTTCACTAGAGAGTGCTTGTGATTGGACTAGAACTTGAATGTAAAGAACCATCTGTTGTCGTGGTTACTTGAGTGGGAGTAACGAAGCTCCTCCCACCTGTCCAGGTGAAGCCCAAAGAGACGTACCTGAAGAAGTACTGCAACCCCAGGAAGAGCCAGGGTCTGGACTTGGACCAGATCAGACAGTTTGGCCGCCAGATCCTGGAGGTACGTGCACACGCTCACGCGCCCGCGCACACACACGGCAGCAGCAGCCTCCTTCATGTACTTGTGTGTTTCAGGGCCTGAAGCTCCTCCATGATGGCGGCGTCTTCTTTGGTCACCTGCATGCCTCCAACGTTGTCGTGGACGATGGCGTCTGTCGACTGGTGGACGTGGAGAATGGCATGCTGGGAGTTCCCTCCATGCTGCGGCCGACATTCACTCAGCTCAGGAAGATCAATGTACGTAAACTGGATTAACCTAGATTAATTATAGATTAACTATTAAATTAACCTAGATTCACCAAAATTAACCATTAAATTGATGATTAGATTAACTGTTAAATTAACATAGATTAACCTAGTTTCTTTGTGTCGCACATTTAAAAAAACAACAGCAGTTGACCAAAGTGCTTCACAGTTACCAACCATGGTGGTTCCACCATTGGGGGTTAGGTGTGAAAACAGTCTGGATTGGCCAGACTGTACAGCCGGGTTTGCCAGATGATGTTCGCATGCTGAGCGTAGCGGGTGGGAGCTAGCATGTGCCTTAACAAGATTGTTTAAATAAAGGGGAGCCATTCCAGCTAGCACTCTGTAGGCCATCATGAGTGGCTTGAACCTAATGCGGGCTGCTACAAGTGGAGCTCCGTGGAGCTCAAGAAGCAGAGGGGTGATGTGGGCACGCTTTGGTTGGTTGAAGATCAGATGCGCTGCTGCATTCTGGACCATCTGGAGCAGCTTCACCATACAGATTGGGGTTAGCAGGATTTTGAAGGTGGAGAAGATGCTACAAATATCTGTGGTACTGTTGACTTCTTTGCAGCAGTGATGCTGGAAGAAAAGAAGTTCAGTAAAGACAGACGTGGCTAGACAGACCGAGCAGGTCTGGTGGACAGTAGATGCTCTCAGCATAGCGAGAAGTGTGTTGGTAGTGGGGGGAGGGGGGAGGGGAGAGAGAAGTGGATGGGAGACGGTTTGCAGAGACTGAGATGGAAGGAGACCATGTGAGGTGGAGCAGGAAGCTGCTCAGTGAGCCTCACTTTGAACTGAATGAAATAGCGGTCTGAGAGATGCAGCGGGGTACCCGGAGGGGTGGGGATTCATGACAGGCCCAGAGACTGTAGATTAATTATAGATTAACCAAGAGTAACTACTGATTTAAGATTAATTTAGGTTAACCTAGATTATATCAGATTAATTTAGATAAGTGTACTTTAGATACATTTAGACATTTAGATGAACTATTAGGTTAATTTAAATCATTAGATGAACCTATCAGTTGAATTTAGATTAGCCTAGATTAATTTAAATTAGATTAGATGAGGCTGACTCAGAGACTTTTATCATCTAATGCTGAAATATATTTAAGTCAAATATCTCCACAAATATAAAACTCAGTTTTGTATTGTTTTTTAATAAACCTGAAGGATCTGATGTTTTCTTTTAATGCTCTGATGAAACAATCCAGATCAGCGTATTTTAGTCTCCTCAAACAGAAATAAAGTTGATTGATTGATATAAAGGTCTATTAAAGATGTCTCAAAAGTCAGCGCTGTAAAACTAAACCTTGGTTCTTACCTGCAGACCACCGAGAGCATCGACGTCTTGTGTTTCGGACATTTACTCTACGAGATGACGTATGGCCGACCGCCAGATGCTGTCCCCGTCCATCAGTTTCCATCTGCCCCCTGCTCGTCCCTGGGTGAGTACCTATGCTGATTCATACCACTAATCTGGGTCTAGGGTGAACATGTTATCTGGATCTTAGGGGAACGTGGTATCTGGGTCTAGGAAGAACATGTAGTGAGACCATCATGAGCTAGATGTTCTAAAGTAGGGGTGTCCAACTCCAGTCCTCAAGAGCTACTGTCCTGCAGATCTTTGGTGTTTCCTTGCCACAACACACCTGATTCACATGAATGGATCACCATCAGCTGGTCATCAAGGTCTGTAAATGTTCCATTCACATAACTCACATGTGTTGTGGCAAGGAAACACTCTTGAGGACTGGAGTTGGACATCCCTGTCCAAGGTGTCCAACTGAACTCAACTCTGGTTCTGTGTGTCCAGTTTCTGTGTTGCAGTCCATCCTGTCCTCAGAAGCCTGTAAGAGCGGGATGCCAACGGTGTCTTCACTCATCCAGACTCCGTGAGTCCGCCTCTGGATCCCCCTCTGACCAGCCAACAAACACAGCATTTAAACATTCATTCATGAACTGGATTATTAGCTGGATTGAACTGGATTATTAAATGGGTTGAAGTAGATTATAAAATGGATTGAGATGGATTATTAAGTGGGTATAAGGAGAATATGAAGTGGATTATTTAATGGATTGAAGTGGGTTATTACCTGGATTGAACTGGATTATTAAGTGGAATGAACTGGATTATGTTTAGTAAATTTAATCTTGATCTTCTGTTTAGATTTGTGCTGGTAACTTTGGGATCAAAAGGGGTGTTGTAACTTTAGCTCATGATTGTGTTTGTCCTCTACATGGACTTCTGTGTCCTGCAGGTTGTTCAGTGATGTCCAGCTGCAGCAGTCAGAGAAGCTCCAGGTAAAGGTGAGACTGTTTTCTGACCACAGAGATGAAGGTGGCCTTCAGGTGTCTGAGCTGATAGCTAATTGGTTGTCCTGCAGGTTCCCAGCAGGCTGAAGGAGGCGCTGAGGACGGCCAAGGACAGTCTGGAGAAGAGGCTGCGTGAGGAGCAGAGGATGGTGGGTTTGGTGAGGGTCCACCTGCTGGCTGGACTTTATCTGCATTCTACTCGCTGTGATATTTGATTTGATTTTTAATTTAATTTAATTTTATTTTGGAGTTATTTTCATTTTATTTCATAGTCATTGCTGCTTAAACTCATCATGTTGTTTGAGTGTGAACATATTTCAGACCAAGTGTGGTTAAAAAGAAACAGAAAATGTAACAGTCAGATGGACATTTGTCTCCAGACTCCTCCAAAATCTTTGTGACACAAAAACATATTTTAGAACTTTTACCTGTGAAACTGGTCCAGGAACTGTAACATCTGATGATGACTGGTTGTTGGTGAAACTGGTCCAGGACTCTGTAACATCTGATGATGATTGATCTCGTTGTGGTTGCAGCTCCACCAGCACCGCCGGCTGACCCGGGCCCAGTCCCACTATGGCTCAGAGGAGGAGAGGAAGAGGAGGAAGATCCTGGCGAGGAAGGTGAGCTGGAACATAGATCAGACCTCCAGCAGTGTGCAGATGTTTGTCCTCTAAAATAATGAATGTTTCCTTCTGTGCAGAAGTCCAGACAGTCGACGTATGAGAATGAAGAGGACGCCTCTGTGAAAAACAACAACTCTGGTAGGTCACTGCTGCTGTTGCCTTAGAAACCTGTTGTAGGCTACAACTGGCTAGGACCCTCACTTCAGAGGCCTTAGTCTGGTCCTCAGAGGTCCCTGAGGGTCCTCCAGGACTGGACTAGAACCTCTGAGGGTCCTCCAGGACTGGACTAGGACCTCTGACGGCCCTCTCACCAACTTTCTGGTGACCATAAATTTGACTTTTCAATCCTAAAATTGACACTAAACCTCCCAAAGTTCCATTTTTTCCTCATAAAATTGCAGATTTAAGAAAATATTGACAACTTCTTGTTTTAAAACTACAAGATTGAGATTTTTTTTGTTGTAAAATCGCAAATTTCACAAAATTGTTTCATTTTAACTTTAACATAAAACTGCAAGTTCTTGTCCAAAAATCATTAATAAATTGAAATAAAAACTAAATATTTACAGGAAGCAGTCATGATTGAGAAAGAGTTGAGGATTTTTGTTAAAACTTTTATCACAGAAATGTGAGATTTTAGGAGAAAAAGTTCAAAACTTTTACAACAGTTGTCATTTTACATCACAATATTACAAAAATTTGTTTTTATGACAAAAATTGTAATTTGAAGTTAAAAGTTCAGTTTCATGATAAAAAGTCTTGATCTTTTACGACAAAATTAACTTTTTGTAATTTTATGACAAAAGTTAATTTTCTAAAGGTTGCAAACAAAAATAAATGTTTTCATGAAAAAGTGATGTATTTATGTACCGTTTGTGATTGTACAAGAAAATTGAAATCACGAAAAGGTGATTGACAGGAGGGGGCGTGTCCCAGACCTCATGGCCCCGCCCTCTCCGCAGAAACCTGCGTGTCCAGCGTGTCCAGTTTCTGATTGACAGCTGCTCATCTGTCATCTGCAGGTTCTGGGGCCAGCTCACCTCCCACCTGTCCCTCCTCCCCTACTCCCCCATCAACAACAGGTATGTCTGTCTGTCCACCCACCTGTCTGTCTGCCCCCCTGCTCAGATCAATAACAGAGACTGTTTCATGGTTTCAGATGGAAACTTAGGGTACTTATTTAATATTTCAGCACAAAACTAGATTTATGTTGACATTAATCCAGTTTCTGACCTGCTGTTCAACCTGCTGCTCGTAGTTCTGGTTCTTGGAGAGCTGCCCCCTGGTGTTTAAGGAGAGGAAATACACTTTACTATGTAATATGATATAATATAGTATAGTATCATTAAGACCATATATTATAATATAAGACAAGCTAATATATTATGATATAAAATACTATAATACAGTATTATACGTTTTATCATATTATAACACTTTATAATATAATATGATATAATACAGTATAATACATAATAGGGTATAATTAATATATTAAAATTAAAACTTATTGTAAAGTTGTGACTTTAAATAACTTTTTTTTGTTTTACTGTAAATTGCAAATTTCACAACATGAAGCTAATGACAATAAAAAGCAAATTTTGTCATAAAATCAAAAATTTCAGAGAATGCTGACTTTGTAACATAAAACTATAAATTGTAAATTTCTTACAGATGCACTTTTGTGTCATTAAATCATGAATTTCATAAAATCAGATTTTTGATTAAACTGAACAGTATCGGACCGATGGACATGAGTCAGAACCAACATCTCACAACATCTCCGTAGACCAGGATGGAGGCCGGGTCGCTGGTCTCCGTAGACCAGGATGGAGGCCGTGTCCTCTTCTGTGTGTTGCAGCAAACGTTGAGAAATGCTTTACATTTTGGCACGTTTGAGTGGTGTTCGTCATCCAATCAGGTTGCAGCTATACAGAAAACTCACCACTGAAATCGTAGGAGGCGGGTCTGCAGCAGCGAGTATCCGTCTGTGATCAGACCTGCAGTCGTGTTTTCTGAGTTACGAACTGTCACGCCGTCGTTCTTTTGGGGTTTTTTTTTTTGACCTGGAAGCAGAAATGTAAGTAAAAGTCACCAGAACCAACAAAATAACGTTTGTTGACTTTAATTAACGCTGTAGAAACGTTCAGATGAAGTCGATGATGTCAGAGGGGTGAAACAACCAATCAGGATCAGTTTACATCTCTGACTCATCTGCAGACGCTGACGGAAATAAAACACACAAATAATTACTTCTGAATAAAATAAGATGGTTGTTTTATCTCGTTTTAAATCAGATGTTTTTTTAAATAGAAAATTTAGTTGTTTTTATTGCAAATCTTTAAAAATATTTTCCTCTTAAAAAGGATGGAAAAAGATTATTTATTTAAACTTGGGTCAGGATCAGGACAGGTTCTGATCAGGTTCAGGTCCTTCAGGAGAACTTGGGTCAGGATGGGTTCTGATCAGGTTCATGTCCTTCAGGAGAACTAGAGTCAGGGTCAGGATGGGTTCTGATCAGTCCAGCTCTGGGGATATTTGTGAAAACAGGTCCTGCAGGATCAACCAGCTGGGAGAAATGGTTTCTGAATCTTCTTCTGGTTGTGTCTCCAGGATCTCATATGACTCCTCCTCCTCCTCTGGCCCTGCCTCCTCCCCCCCTGGACTCCTCCCCATCCTGTCCTGGTCCTCCATCCTCTGATGGAGGACGCTCCGCCCTGTTGAGCTCCATCCAGACCTTCAGCAAAGGAAACCTTAAGAAGGCCGGCACGGCAGACCGCAGCAGACCCGTCATCTGACCGCCAACCTCCACAGCAACAGGACCAGCTGCCTCCAGCGTGGTCCTGATCTCTGCTGAGATGTGAAGACAAGTCACTAAAAAAAAGTCCAAGTATCTTTATTTTTTTATGCTTTCTGCCTTCTTCTCCTTCAGACGTTTAAATTTCTTGTGAAACTGATGACCCAGGACCTGGTCCGTTCTGGTCCAACCAGACATTCGCCAGGTTCAACAGAACCTTTTGAGTTCTTCTCCTGAACCTTCAGCAGATCTCCAGACAAACCAGTTCTACTTCAGCTTTCTCTTTTTGTTTTGATTTTTTTCAGTTGTTCTGGAGGTTCTGAAGGTTCCTCTGGAGGTTCTGAAGGTTCCTCTGGAGGTCCTCTCTGCAGCGCTCATCATTTCAGTCAGTGATGAAGATGATGTATTTTCTGGTTTCAGTAAATGAGTGAAGAACTTCTGTTTATCTTCATTAAAAACACTCAAAGTTCATTTGTCCATAAAAATGTGTTTTAGATTTACGTCCACTCAGAATTTGGTCCTGGTGCTGGTCTGGTTCAGGTTCAGGTTCAGGGTGACAGACTGGATCAAACTGGGTCAGGAAAACCAGAACCTGTACCTGAAGCCATCCTGAACAGGTGTGAACAGATGTAAATTAATCTGTAGACTGAAGGCCAGCTGATCTGGTCTCCATGGCAACGAGGAGCTGATGCATTCTGGGACGTAAAAATCTGAAGACAATAAAACTCCAGTTTAAAATGCAGCTGCATTTTATTTTATTTTATTTTATCTTATGTCATATTTTTGTTTAGTTTTATTTTATTTTATTTTATTTTATTTTATTTTATTTTATTTTATTTTATTTTATTTTATTTTATGTGCCTCCAGAGATCTGAATGTCTGTTTTTATTTTGTCAATGCATCTCTAGAACGTCTCTGTATGGAGCTCCGTTGGCGCCAACACTTCAGCTAACAACTTTATTTAAAATAAAGTTTAAAGGTATTTATAAAAATGAATAAATGTTTAAGGCAGTAAAATCATGTTGTACATGTATGGCCAACAGGGAGCAACTAAAGCCTCTGTGTCAGTGCCAGCTCTGACCACTGGGGGGCAGTAGACGGTGAGAGTTGGTGTGTCAGGTGAAGGAAATGATTAAACGCACCTCTACTGGGACAATAAGCGCTCTCCAAATGTGATTGGTCTGTTTGGTAGACTTAAAATTTAAAAATGCATACGTCGAACCAGTTTGAACTGGTTTTAACCAGTTTCAGGTTTCAGCATTGAGATCATTTATCCTTGATGACCAGAGACGTCTTCATTCTGAGATTTTCAGAATTTCCGGGTTGGATTTGAATGTCCCACCTGTGGACCTACCTAGACCAGTTCAAGTGGATCAAAGTTGGATTCTGTATCAGATAAATATTTCAGGAAAAAGTAATCTTTATTGAATGTTCTTTTTTACAACTGTCAGTGAACACACCACAGGTATGGAGGCCCTTAATTGCCAAAATGAAAATTGTGTGTAGCTGTTGCTTCTATAGAATGTTTAATTTTGCTTGTTTTAAGTAATATCTAGTGTAGATCTGATGTTCATATTAATCTTTCTTATTTTTATTATTTATTCTGTTCATGAAGTTCAGACCTGAACTGCTCTAAAACAGTTCAGCTCTTCTTCAGAAATAATAGATTCATTATTTGATGTTAATGATCTTATACGGTGGACCTAGAGTTGGAATGTAGAAATTTCCATAGCAACCAGCTGATGATGGCGTGGGCAGACTGACACCTGCAGCGGGTTGAGGTGGGTAATTCTGACTCCAGGTAGTGCTCCAGCTCCTCCCCCATTGACGGACAGGTGTCCCTCCAGAAGGACAATGGCTGATCATCTGTCTTTACATCAAACGCAGCATGAACATGCTACTTTAAAAATGGAGAGAGGTTTGTGACAAAACATTTGGAATTCCTTTTATACAGTCATTTATTTATTTATTTTTAATTTTCTTATTTGACATCAAAAAGTCTTATTTATGTTTTGTGTTATTTTAGCTATGATTGACAGAAATCTGCTCTTTACATACATAAATTTGAATGAATTTCCATAAATATATTTTACATTTGTTTTTGAGTTTAGGATGTAAAGTTATAATTAGTTGTCTTTTGTCAGTTTTGCGAAAAATAATTTGACAAACCAAAAGTCATAATATCGAGCTAATGTCACAATTTTGCTAAACTTTTGATTTTTGTGATCATAAGCCATAAAACTCCGCTGACATAAATGACTTTGACTTCCACGTACAAATGAAACGCTGTAATTAAAAGCTTTATTTTCATGTGTTCATGTACCTCTCTTTTATTTATTAATAAACATTCCTTATGTTTGTGTCAACACTGGCTTTATTGGATTTTCTTTTTATGTTACATCAGTTTATTTTTAATTTTATTCTCTTTTTTTTTATTATATTTGTTCCTCACTTTTTTCTTTTATCTTAAAGGATGTTTTTCTAAAAAATATATTTTATGTAAAATTTTACTTTATCCTATTTAACTTAAGTTTTATCTATCAGTTTTATTTTACTTTATGCAATTGTAAGTAAGTAATTTCAATTTATAAAGCACATTTAAAACATTAAAAACTGACCAAAGTGCTGTATAGTGAATGGTAAATAAAAGACAGCAAAAAAGAGAGATTTATTCATGATAAGAACGACACATAAAACAATGATAATACATAAAAGCGCTAAGAGGCAAAGGCAAATGAGTAAAAATGAGTTTTCAATCGGGGTTTAAAA
>JBAMYA010113121.1:0-19083 GCA_037176975.1 Arrhamphus sclerolepis
AAAATGGTTTCACTTTAAAGTATGTAGGGAGGACAGGTGTCTCCCAGCCAATAATGGGAAAAAAAAAAAAAAAAAAAAAAACAAAAAAAAAAATTAAAGCCTGCATTCTTGATTTTAACCACCAGGTGTCAGCAGAGTAACAGAGTACAAGAAACAACGAGCTTTGTCGAAGCTGCAGTTAAATGGCCACTAGGTGTCAGTATTAACCCTTTTTAAGGAGCTCATACTCTTGAACGTGTAACTCAGTTTATATGACAGTATAACTGCAATTAGTCTCACAACAATTCACAATAACTCAGTGTGTTGTTTTTTTTTTTTTGTATTTTTACACGATGTAGATGTTCAGTATGTTTCTAAAATGTTTATCTTTCAGTAACTACTACTACCGACTACTACTACCACTACTACTAACAATAATAATAATAATAATGATAACAATAATACTTTCACCCCCAGGGAGAAGATGGATTTCCTGGCTTCAAAGGTGACATGGGCATCAAGGGTGACAAAGTAGGTTTATCATTTGTAATGAGAAAGCTGAAGTGTGCAGCTGCAGATATCTCAGTTATTTATGTATATATTTATTTATTTTACTTTCAGGGTGAGGGTGGCGTACAAGGACCCAGAGGAGAGGATGGCCCTGAAGGACCTAAGGGCAAATCAGGACCCACCGGAGAGCTTGGTCCCATGGGTACAGCAGGCGAAAAGGTAAATGTATTATATTATGTTTTGGGGTGTTTGAATTCAAAAACGCAATTTGCATTCTATATGTGTAATTGGTGATGTAACAGGAATGTTTAATAAATCTGAAAATAAAGTAAATTTTCACAAAAAGTCTTTAACTCCTCTGGTCACTTTGAACTTTAGATTTTTATTTATTTATTTATTACCACAGTTTAATTGGTCTGCATGGCCAGCATCTCCTTTGATCTTCATATAGATTATTTTGCCCCACAGTGCCCTGTCAACTTAATGTTAAAGGTTATAAAGAGATTTGCTGTTCCATTTTAAAGATGAGGATAAAAGTGATGTCTATAAATCTAATTAGCAGTTTGTTGACTCTGCTGTACTGTTTTCTTTGATATATTACTTTGCTACAGTGGACGTCTGAATGGGCATATATCAGCCCACTTTGTTAAAATACAACATAGAAATTGGAGTAATAATCCTGACCAGTTAAACGTCTAATGAAGGAAACTCCAGCTATGAGTCATTTCAGTTATTTTACTATAATTGTAAAATTCATTTCCATTTGTGGAGAAAGTAGTTCATAATATCTATTAAAAATGGCTCAGTTGTTGTCTACGTATCAAAAATTCTTTGATTTTTTTTTTTCTTTATTCAAAGTGCATTTAGAAATACTGACTCAGTTATTTGGCTCATACTCAAATTATCCTCAAGTAAATTACTTGGCTTAAGTCTAAAGACACAGGGGACAGTTACATCAGATCCTGTCGTACTTTTAATAACTCTACACCTTTTGAAGTTGCAAAATTGGACCACTGTGACATCACACTTAAAAGAAAAAAAGATAAATAACTCAGCACAGATGATGTCAGGTTCATAAACATGGTGCTAAAATTTTCTCCCACACCAGAAGTAAAACTTTATGATTATAAGTTTATAGCTTTTTGCAATGCCTCTGTGAATTTTATATGCAGTCTCTCTCTAACAATGTCTCTGGTGGCAAATGAGAGTTAAACATCTATCTCTTCTTTTTCTCTGTATCTATTAGGGAAAACTTGGAGTCCCTGGATTGCCTGGATACCCTGGAAGACAAGGCCCCAAGGTATGTGAAGAAAGTAAAAATCCCATGATCAAAGCAGAGAAATCTTTGCTATTCAGTCGACATCTCCAATGGGTTGTCACAGATCAGAGACAGCTGTATGTGCTCAGGGTCTTGGTCAAGACAAATCCAGCCCAGGATAGTGGTTATTTTGTTGTTGCTTTTTTCTTGCATTACATTGGGGAATTGTTATTATGTTTAACTGTGATAGAAGACCGAAGTTCACTGTGGGTGGAAGGCTATTTTCACATTTGGGGTGAGGAGTTGCCTCAAGTGGAGGAGTTTAGGTAACTTAGGGGGGTTCTGTTTACCAGGTGATCTCTGTTGCCACCCTCACCTGTGCTCATGAACTGTAGGAAGTGACCAAAGTAGCTAAAATGAGTTTCATCTGCCTGGTAGCGACAGGGTGAGAAGCATCATCATTTGGGAGGGACGTGGAGTAAAGTTGCTGCTTCTTGACATCAAGAGGAGCTTTTTGTTTTGCTTTGCTTTGTTTTTAAGAATATAGGTACAATACCTCCAGGATGCCATGTCCAACTGAGCAGAGGCCCTAGGGCAGATCCAGGGCTCACAACAGAAATTAATCTGTAGGCTGGCTTGGGGAAGCTTTGATATTCCCTCTGACGAGACTGGAAAGAGGGAGGTCTGCATCTCTTTGCTTAAGATGCTGCTCCTGCAACCCTAGCTTGGATTAGCAGAAATGGTTAAATGGATGGATTAGCGTGATAACAGATAATAATAAGAGAGAACAAGTGGCTTGGGATATGGTTGATAGCAAAGTATTGTGTCTATTTGAATCATTCTACATTGCTTTTTTGTGTCAACAAGTCATGTTCACATGCTTGTGCTTGCATGTGTGTCATGCACACATCTGTATCGATCACTCAGTGTCTTTGTAATCTTTTACCAGTTTTGCTGATCAGCACTAATCCATTTCAGAACTTGCTCTCACATGCCTTTCTACAATCTGCTGACTATGCCTTAGACCCACAGACACAAAGCCAAGCAGACACCTACAGTATGACTCTCGTAGTAAGCATCACTGGCATAGTTACCTGCTATAGTCATCATCTGTCCTTCTTCTTTAAACTCCAGGCATTATCTAAGAGCCTGGCACTCTGCGCCGTAGTGCTGACCATTCTGCCACAGCTCCACTATCAGTATGTGCTGGTGCAGCTGGATCCTCTCTGCTGCTGTCAGCACTGACACTTTGGCACAGATATGGCCGAGTCTCACAACATCCAGATAGACAAGTCTCTTGCTCTGCCTGTTAATAGCAGGAAAACCTGAGCAGAGCGTGACGATTTTTAATCTATTAACTCCAAAAAATTGTAATCAGTTGCTTATTTCCCTTCACTTATTGACCTTCACTTTGAAATAGTGTAATTTTTATTGAATTATTCGGCAAACCAGCAGCACAGGCAAAAACAGAAAAGACCAAATTTGTTTCTATCCATGACTTCGTATAATGGAAGCTGCAAACAAAGGTTTCTACTGGATCTTCCTTTGAGAATCTTAAGATAGCAGATTTTTGGAAAGACAGTAAAGGAATCTTCACTTCAGTGGGGTGTAAAGAGTGGCCTATTTCATTTTCTCTCTTTTGCCCCCACTTGAAGAGTTTTCTTCTAAAAGCAAAAAAGAAGGCAATTTGACATTTGTGATAGCCGCTGCAACTTCAAGGATTATATAGCTGTTTGTGGGAAATTTCCATAGGCCAAGTCATTATAAAAGGGGGTAAAAAAAGACAGTTTGTTGTGTGAAAAAGGAACCCAAAAAAGCTCATATTTCCATTGCAAAGTATTATCAGTGTTAGGAAATGTCACATTGTCCTTATGAGTAACTTCAGGGTCAAAGACTTGGCCTGGATCAGCTTTTATCCCCCTCAATCAGCCCGTGCATGAATCCCTCCACTGGCTGTGTTTTTGGCTGCTGCACCCCATCACTCTCTGTTAACAGCTTTCCCACATCGTTAATTCTGGATGCCATTTGCAAAACCTTCAGCAGAGTGTCTTATCTTTGTGGCACAAGTCATCCTTGTCCAGTATCGGCTCCCCTTTCATTTTACCATAACTGTACCTCTGTGAAAAACAAATTAAGCTGTATAAATGTCCCTTTCCTGCTCTCTGCACTGTCTTGGGTTGTTTACCTCTCGGTGCCCTTGCCTATGTTACAAGCTGTTCATGCTTAATATGCATATGCACATGGATAGAGAAGACCAGCATAAATGTACAATGCACCAGAGAGTGTTTTAATCTCGAAATGAGATAAGCACATGATCTTGATTCACAGCTGAGGCAATAACATTTGCTTTGGATTTGTTGAACTACCTAATTCTGCATAAAGTGAAGCTGTATTTGTACACTGCTTTGTACTTTTGTTGTTCATCCGACAGTGATTGTCCTCCTAGTATTTGTTTGACTGGCACCCTCTCCACTATCAGAGAGCACAGTCTGCAAAGCCTGGTAACTAAATTGCTGATGGGTATCAAAGGTGTTCCGCTTTTTCCCCATCTTTAGTGTGTATTTGTTCTGTTGCCTCTTTTATCTCTGTGTTTTAGGCTCTCACTGTGCTAACAACATCTTTTTCAGGGTATATGGCTTGCAGAGATGAGAGGCTTTCCCTATGAAGGCGTTAATTTTTCAGTGTAGATCCACATTTCATGAATTATGGTTCTTTTGTATGTGAGTGCTTTGCAGTCTGTTGCACACTACTGTTCCAGTCTGCAACACCCTCAGCGACATATAGCGTATTGTCATCTCTTATGTCAGACCTTTTACCTCTTTAATGTCTCTCCTTCATTTTTTTTTTCTTGCTTGCCTTGCAGGGCTCCAATGGCTTCCCTGGATTCCCTGGAGCAAATGGTGAAAAAGGAGCAAGGGTGAGCAAAATTCTTTTAATGACTTGCACTGATGCTTTTCCTTCCACTATAAAAAAAAAAGGAGGCATAGGTTTAGATCTTGAAAGCACAGTATACCACTGCAGATCAGGGGTAAAAAACATTAAATTTAACATTTGAGACCAAAAAGAAAAAGTATTTGTGCATCAATATATAATCTACTTTGTGCAAAAATCACTGACAAAACACATTATTCCACATGCTACTATTTAATTGCACGCACTTTAATTAATATAGTTAATATACCTTTTTTCTGACCCTATTACCAAAGAACTACATCACAAGATATAAGTATGGGTAAACTGAGATTACATTTAAATGTTTGATGAACATCTTCCAAATCACCATTTACTTTGAATGTTACTTAAAGTTGGATTGGGAAATGACTTCACACCTGATTTGACTTTTCAGTTACAAAGTGGGATCAGTCGTTGTTAGCTTTAGTGGCTCATTACAATTCTGTGCGTGGCGCATGGTTGTGTAAGAAATAGCAATGCATTTACGAATAAAAGGTGAAAAAGTCAACTTAACGAGTAAGATATTATTATCAACAGTGTTTTAATTTGTTGATGTGAGCAGGAACCATGTTGGATTCTTAATTTCTATCGCTAGCAGCAGGAATGACAAACTCGATGTCTGGAAAGTGTCATGGCATATGACCATTAAGAGATTTTTGCAACTGGAATGTGGTCAAATGTCAGATTATTTGCACACTTTTAACTTCTGAGGGACACGGAAAGCACAATTTCTCTGACTTCCCAAGTTTCCGGCCTCAGAGAGTGTTCTAGTGGAACCTTCCCAACTAGGAACACACAAGTTCTGACTCCTGACCACAAATGGAACGTACCATTAGACTGTTACTGCAAAACTTTGCAATTCCTGAAAATAATTTTGATACATTGTACCAAAAGTAGCATCAGAGTGCTCTTTTTATAAAGCCTTTCATTCCACAGACGTATAGTAGGGTTGCTGGATAATTCCTCACACTGAACTTTAAAGACCTTATTTCATTATTTCCACACATTGCCATTAAATAGGTTTTCCATAAACATTTAGGTTTTGAGGCAGCACTGACAGCTGCATTCATCTATGTGAACGCAGCTGCTGAGTGGCCTGGAGAGAAAGGGTTGTAAATAAAAGGACGTTCAAGGGCTATTGAATGATGGGAGCTGTTATTGACAAGACAAGCTCATCTGTGCTCTTAGACACTGAGATGCAGGTACGCCCGGCCCCCAGAATGCTTGAAACGACAGGTAGTTCCAACTGTCAAGTGCCTGTGGGTAACCACTTACCACAGCAATTGTGTGTATACATACCTATATATATACACGAGTATGTGTGCGTGCACGTGTGTGTACATGTGTGCATATTTTTATTTTTTTTTCAAAGGCATTCAAATGCTTCTATTTCATCCCTGACACTCGGTCCCAAGCTGGCTGATGATACAAGGTATGACTTTGTCCTAAATAAAAGTTGATTTATTTCTTTTCTCTTTTTTTTGTCTTTCTTTCTTAGGGAATTGCTGGCAAATCAGGCCCTCGAGGGCAACGTGGTCCAACGGTGAGCATCACATCCGTTTACTAACTCACCCCAAACCTTCCGCATGAATTATTTATTTGATGAAATTAAAATATCATCCTTTGTGTGGGGGTTTATTTTATCTATTTATTTATTTATTTATTTATATATTTTATTGAAGAAGAAGAAGTGCTACTTGTTGGAAACACTGATAATTATTATTTTTTTCATTATTATATTTCATTTTAATGCTTTGTGTCCAATGAATGTAGGGTCCACGAGGAGGACGAGGAGCTCGAGGGCCAACGGGAAAGCCTGGTGCAAAGGTGAGAGTCAAGGTCATTTCACAATTTGGAAGCACTGAAAATGATTATGTTTTCACATTCATGATCACAGAACATGAACAATTTCAGTGCTTCAAATGTAACCTGGAATTTATGTTCACAGGATTGTAAATCACACTCCCGAGAATGTCCATCATTCATGCAGAAATGGAAACGTGCATGTGGCTGTGCAACCTCTGTACCTGCTCTTTGCATAAGTTCTATTCACAACATTCACATATTATCATTTTAATTTTTATTTTTCTCCTTAGGGCACCTCAGGCAATGATGGACCTCCTGGCCCTCCAGGAGAGCGGGTTAGTGTTTTCAGGTTTCGTTTCATCTTTACCCTTTGCCTTATTCACAGAATTAATGACAACAAAGGCACTCCAGGAGAACTGTGCTTGAATTCACTCAAAGTGAATTTCAGCTCTCTGTTGCATGAAAATCTGAAGTACTCAAGCGGCATTTCACCGGCTAATTAAATTCTAATCAGCATTCATACATTTATTTGCTTGATTTTCTTTTAAAATACCTGGCTCATGTTGAGAAAGTTACACAATTACACTGAAATGGGTAATGATATGACCAACTAAAATCATATTAAACTCCAACTACATGTGCCACTCTGCACTTCTCACCTTGTCTTCTTTCATTTCTTTCCATTTAAGGGTCCTCAAGGACCACAGGGACCTGTCGGCTTGCCCGGACCTAAAGGACCTAATGTTAGTAGCTGCTCTCTATCTGTTCTTGAGCCGGCGCCATCCACACAGCCATGTTGGCTCTCTCTTCAGAAGATTTTCAAATATTAATACACACCTGGTGACTTGACTTCTAATAATCTCACACCTGTTCACCCTCAGGGCCCACCAGGGAAAGATGGACTGCCCGGTCATCCCGGACAGAGGGGAGAGACGGTGAGTAGCTAGTTTTGTACGTGAGTGCATAACTAAAATGGCATTTTGGCCCAGAACACCATGGTTTAGCTGTCTCATAAAGATGTTGTGGCTGTATTTCAACAACTAAAAGAGAAGTTTACTGTTGAGTTGTGAAGGACCAGCTTTGTGCACTTTTTATGATGACTCGCCTTCAAACAAAACTGTCCAAAAAAAAATACATGTTTATAAGAAGATATTTTATAAGCACTCGTCAAATGAGTTTTTTTCCTCTTAGTGAGCTAAAGTGACAAACACTGAAGAGGTGATTGAAATAGGAGCAACATTGTGTTTGCATCACAAAACTGAAGGAGATGGAAAAAAAATATGGTACATTGACAGAAGAATGCACCATGGCCATTCATTTATCAAAAATCATTCTTTGATTATTCTCTTAACTAAAGTCTGGCAAAATAAAAGATATACTTTTTAATATGAGTTTGATCTTTTTCAAATATATTGATGTATGTGTACATGTTCAGATACATGCTTACTAAAACTATTAACTGTGTTCTGGTTCAGGGCTTCCAAGGAAAGACTGGACCCCCAGGACCTGGAGGAGTGGTTGGACCTCAGGTATATATGCAGTAAACTTCACTGTAACTGTTTAGTTTCTTTTAGCTTTTTTCTTTTCTTTTTTTTTGTCTGTTGTTGGAGAGTTATGAAACAATGAAATTCTGCATATACTTGAAATAAAGGTGTATGTTTGCATAAACTGCATGCACCACATAATTTATCATTTAAACATTTTATTGAAAAAATGTTTTCTCAGTTAGTGAGAAGTGTTTGATTTTTTTAAATTAATTTATTTATTTTTTAATCACATCTGAGAGTGCATATACAGCTTTAATGAAGCTTTGATGAATAACATAGTTTTCTATAATAGTATAAATTAAGGTACAAGTCACTGTGGACAATACAGTATATTTTATTGACATTTTAAACCATATTTATCATCTGTCTGCATTGCCCTTGAAAGGGACCAACTGGAGAAACAGGACCAAGTGGAGAGCGGGGACACCCGGGTTCCCCTGGTCCACCTGGAGAGCAAGGTCTACCTGGAGCTGCTGGAAAAGAGGGTGGAAAGGTGAAGCAGTACTTTTCTGATTTTTGTTTATCAAACTGAGCAAGTGAATTATACATTGTTTGTTTTTGTAATTTCTTGTTAATATTTAACTCTTTTAATTGTGTTGTAAATAAATGCCACTTTTATGTTAAAAGGAAAATGTATCTAAAGACTAATGTCCTTTGTAGAATAAATTACATCACACATGCACTGAATAAAAACACATCATGTATTTTGCTTTTCTTCAATGTTTGTTTTATGATCCATTTTAATTGTTTAATTAGGCTTCTTATCAAAATGTTATCACTTCTAAATTTCCCCACACAATTGCATGTTTTATCTGATATTAAAGAGATCATTTATTTGTTATTTTTGGTATTGGCACAGATTAATGGCGCTAATCTCATTGTGTCTGGTATAAAGGATTATCCTCTCTGACTTTGTAGGGTGATCCAGGTCTTCAGGGTCCCTCTGGCAAGGTGGGACCTGCTGGTCTCAGGGGCTTCCAAGGGGCAAGAGGTCTTCCAGGAGCCATGGTAACACACATATAACACTCTCCTGGCAGATATTCATGCTAACATCCCAGCCTGTAAACAGAGGAGCGTGCCATACCACATACTGAGCATATACCCAGTTTAATTTAGCTTCAAACCTCCAAACACCACATTCCACTCTAACAACCTGCTGTTAAACCAAATGTCAGATTTGGCGGTGGAACTAAAAGGAACAGAATTAGCTTGCGTAGAATTAATTGAGAACTGCAGCATACACAATATTGAGTAGTCTCTTTGTCATTAATATAATTGGTTTTGAGGTTGTTAATGCAGCTGACGAAGAGCCGCCTGTATTTTAGATGCATATTGCTTTTATTTAAAACAGTGTTTGTAGATTATTTCTTTAAACCCATTCAGACTTGTAGCAGCATAATGTTTTGCTACACTTTTCAAGCTAGGGGCAGCAAGAATTTGGAGCAGCTTTTTTCAAAACAGACAAACCATTATAATATTTTAGAAATATTGATAAATGTAGCGCTACCTGAATGATGACAGCTGGACAGGCTCCAGTACTCCCATGATACTGAACAAGATAAAGTGGTTTTCAATAATATATAGCCGGATATATAGCTGGATGATGAGCATTAGACCAAAGATTGTAACCTATGTACAATAAAACCTGAGGCTTTGTCCAGCAGCATGGTCCTTATTTTATCTTACAAGTTTCTTCAGATGCTGAGAAGACAGCTATTATAGTGGACAGTTGGGCTGCTTTAAATAAGGCCTTAGGTCTGAATGGGTTAAGTAGACTTGCTTTGCTTTAAAAGAAAGAATGAGTCAGAGCTTGTTGATTGCAATTCAAGCCCACAATGCTGTGTCTGCATTGCATGCACCCTAGCCTGCTGAGAGGCCTGTGTTATTTCTCAAAAGAAGTGGGTGTGAGTGAGAAAAGTTCAAGGTGAGAGCGGATGACTATTAGAGGCTGACTGAGGATGAGCTCGGGGGACTGTGGCTGAAGCTCATTTCAAGGCTGAACAGTAAGGGAGCACACAGCACCTCAGCCCAGACTTATTACGACCATTGTGTTTGCCCCATGTGTGCTGAAGGATGGCTTTCCTTTCATAATGGAAATACACACACAATATATTAGCAAACACACACGTTCACCCTCTTTCTTAAAGTGGTCACATACAGCATCAGGTATACGCAAGTAACCACACATGAGCCAATACTTTCCTCGTGTCTAGCAATGAAGGATGCTTCTCGTCTCTTAATTCATTTTGGAGAAACGTGGAAGCCAGAGAGGCAGAGAGCCTTGTTGGCAGCCTCTGCACCCCCTGGCTCAGCTGGAAACTGTAAATTAATTATTAGAAAAAAAAAGAAACTTTATCTGTTGGACTATGTTTTCCATATGCAGCCTCATTGTGCTGTGAATCAGCATCGGCATTTACATTCAGAGACACCTGAAGAGATGACAGGCAGTCAGGGATAGCTGGATTACACCTCAACTCGTGATTTCCAGTGGACTTTTGCATCTTGTCATCTCTACTCTTTTTTTTCATTACCTTTGAAGCATGCACGATGGCTCTGATTGCATTAATAATACCACTACAGATTAGGTCATGTCATCATTTATTGAAAAATAGACACTTTTCCTCAGATGGAGAAATGTGCCTCAGTTTTATTTAGTGTTTGGAAAACATGCATTTTCATTATGTATGTGTTTTTTAACTATTCAGCATTTCTTTTACAGTTAAGTTTCCCATGACTGGCAGTTTCTAGGATAGTGAGTGCAACTAAGTAGAAGGAATCAGATTTTTGGTTATTTTTGGTTGTTCAATCAGATCTTATTGAATCCAATTTATTAACTAACTGTATTTCTTGTGACACTTGTACTATTAGCGTCTATTAAAGCTAACTTTTATTTATTTGTTTTTTATGGTATGCATCAGTGTCTACAGACCTTTTTAAGGTAAATTTAATCTTTTTCAACGTCTCATTAACTCGGATTATGCAGAACCTGTTTTCAGGAGGATGACCAAATATATAAAAGAAAATGTAAATGTAGTTTCTCAGCGTTGTAGCATAACAAATGGAGTTTCATCTGTTTTGAGTTGGGAGCAGAAATCCGACTGACTGAAAGTTCACAAGACACACAAATAGTCAAACCTTTCTGCAAAAAAAAAAAAAAAAAAAATACATACATATATATATATATATATGTGTGTTATGTGTTATATATGTGTGTGTGTGTGTGTGTCTGTGTGTGTGTATAGATATGAGAACTGAACCGAGCTCTGAAACACTCTCTCTCATCATTGTCTATGAACCAAGTGAAGTCATTGGACCATCGGCTTGTTTGCTTTGGAGATGTAGCTTTGGAAGCACGTCTGAAGGAAAGGCAGCTGTACTTTTTATCTGTGCATTTTGAAAATCACACTGACTCTCCTCCCCAAATTTAAAAAAAAAATGAAGAAATTGTGTTGTTTTTGTTTTTTGTCTTTTGGAATTTTTGAACAAACCATTAATGCGGTCCTATAAAAATTGAGAGCCAAATGAAAAAATAAAACCTTACATGCATCAAGTCAAAGGAATGATTGATATAACATTTAATGTACATAATAACTGTTCCACTGCTAAATGTCATTGCAAAATTCCACCCCTGACTTTATAGGATCATATTTCCCCAGTAATTATGTCTTTCTGGATCCAAATACTTAATATATACACACAGGTGTGCGCACAAATATACACATATGGGCAGGCTCACATACATGCTTGGTACTTGGAGGGCCATTAGACAGCTGTGATTACTGCTTTTTGAATAGCACTGAGTGGTGGCCCACAGCGAGCGATATCTAACCCTCTCCTGTCCTCTGCTTTCAGGGTCCAGCTGGCTTAAAGGGAGGAGAAGGGCCGCAGGGTCCGCCTGGTCCCATCGTAAGTAGCCTGTTACTATGGTTACCTCATCTCTTTTGCCACAGAAATTGCAACGAAAAGTAACTTGTCTGTTTGGAGAATGGAGCTGCGCATGCTGTGAACAGCTCCTTTCACTGGTCATTCAGAATCAAATGCAGTATAAACTGCAGTGCAAAGAGCGGTTGAATAGAACCTGGTGGCATGATTGAAACTAATCTGTCCACAGACTGAAACAACCAAATGAGCATTGCAACATCAAATGTCAGATGTATCTTTTTTTTATATGTTTGTTTGGATTTGTTGAAATAGTTACATTAATTTATTTCATTAATATAAAGTTGGATCTTTCAAGTGTTGCAAGACCCAGAATATGAAAAGCACTACCTACCCGTTTCATTCTTAATTGTTCTTATCTAATTCTCATTCTTAAATATTTAAACCACACAGTTTGATAAATGGAAATGCACTGCCTGATCTATAGTGTCTTTACTCAACAGCATCACCATGTAGCATGGGCTTTTCATCCTTTAATTGCTTAATTGAAGAGCAGCTCGTTTCATCTTTGTTGTTTGATTGATCACAGTTGTTTTCGTCACACACGTTTAAGAGTTGCTATGGTAACTCTAACAGCACAGATGGAGATAGTTTGTATCTCATTTGTTGTCCTTTCTGTATGATCACTCCTTTTTTGAGAAACTTTCCACACAGTGATGATTAAATGGAAAATGCTGTCGTTTTGTACTGCGCTGTAGTTTTTGACCCTAAGAAGGAGTAGGGTTGGTGGGGTAATCCACAAATTATTAGGACACATTTTCCTTTGCCTTTGTCTCCAGCCCCCCAGTTAGATGTATGCAATGAAAAGCCTCTAGAGCTCTGGCGAGAGATTCTGTGCAGAAAGCTGACTGACAGGCAGCTTTGAACCGTCTGACATTTTGTTCAAGCGTTAAACGCAGGCTCCTGATAATTGCCCCATGCTCACCAGCAAAAGAGCAACACCAGATTAGATGACAGCGGATATGCAGAGTTGGGATGAAAAGATGATGAAAGTGAGAGGAAGGGGTTTCTCTGAATAAGTGAAGCCATTTTCACTGAAAAATGAGATAGTTTTCTTAAATTGGCTTGAAAGGGAGTCCTTGGCTGAATACAGGTGATAGACTGTTTTGGTAGTGTCAGTGTGCTGTGCCCCCGCACACGAGAGAGCTGATATTTCCCTCCATCGATTTCCTGCCAGAGGTCGGGCTGCTGTTGTGTTGTGGGAAAGTCTGAGTGCCGAGCTTGTGCGTTGCTTTATCCTTGTCTTTTTAGAGTGATGTGATTGTCTGACAAAGACAAAACACAAAAATAGATAAATAAAATAAATAAAAATACAACAGTAGGGAAATTAACACTATAAGATGTGGGCATAGTTTTGTGTTGCAGTTTTATTTCCAGATAAAGAATCACATTTGAGGGAGAAAAACTCTTTAGAGAGAGAGAGAGAGAGAAAGGGGGGGAGGAAAGCAATTAGAAAAAATGTGAGGTAGTTCAGTAAAACAAACGTGTGCGTAGGCCTGTGTGCATGTGTTTGTTCGTCGTGCTGCGCAGGTTGGCAAGCTGTGGAAGACAGTTTGGAGCTGTGTGTGTGTGTGTGTGTGTGTGTGTGTGTGTGTGTGTGTGTGTGTGTGTGTGTGTGTGTGTGTGTGTGTGTGTGTTTGTGTGTCACCAGCAATGTCTGGGCCAGGCCTACGAGTGCCAGGTGGCATCTCACATCAGCAGCTGAACTGCTTGTGTGCGAGTGTGAATCAGTTTGAGGCCTTGATCTGCACACGTGCAAAGTTCGTTTTGTTTGAAAGCAGCCTAAGACCCTCGTTGGTCGTGGGAGCATGCCGTAATGACTTTGCTGATCAAAAATATTTATGTGGTGAGCACTTACCTGGAAATAACGAGAAGAGCTATAAGACATGCTGATGTGGGAAAAGAATGGTGAGAGCTTGCGTAAGGAAGTCAGCTCACTCCTAATAGTTAGATAAAGGCTTGCTCATCAGAACAGCTCACCCCAGCGAGGCTTCAAGACTGTCAGCAGGGTCAATATACAGTTAGATCAGGAAATATTTGCTCAGGGAGGCAGTTTTTCATCATTTTGGCTCCATAATGTTCCACATTAAAAGTATGTAGCAGCCTTAATTGAAGAGTTTCTGTAAAATATCACATGCATTATTTTGGTATTGCTTTTATTATTTTAATTGTTAATAAACAATTTAAGACTTTAGCTCTTGCACAATGTTCCTGTTGGTTTGTTTTTTTATGTTGTTCCTCAAATTACGAGTCATTGTCTTTCGTAATCTTAATTCTTCCCCCCCACAATTTTTGTTCTGTTTGATCTCAAAATGCCCAGCCAGAACTTCTCGGGCTTTTAATTATCTTTTTTTTCTTCCAAAGTCAAATTTTTCATTTCTAATCTTGAGGTTTATGAATTATGTACAGCTTGTGGAGGAGCCTCTGTAGTGAAGTCATCTCTCTTTAGTAGACTCTGATAATGATATGCCTGCTTCCTGTGCAGTTATCTTCGCTTGGCAGGAAACAGTGAAGAGGTTTTTCTTTTTATCATGGAAAAAAAATCCTGTCATCATCCACCAGAAATCCACCTTTTTATCTTGCTGATGCAGTTCTTTTTTCTCTCAGAATGTTCCAAACCTTTGGTTTGGCGACTCCCAATATTCCTGGAACGTTAGAGTTTATAAGAATTACCTTTGTGAGAGTGAAAGATACTCAAAAAGAACATATGATGTAAAATAAATAAATCATTCGGTAAATAAAGTTTTATGTGATTGAAAGCATATATTTGGGCACTTTTAAGTAGAGCTGGGCAATTAATTGAAAATTGATCAAAACCAACATTCAGATGGATGCAGTCTTGCTGATTTAAATTATTTCAATTATTTGTCTTCTTTTACATATTCGCTAAATTATCATATATACTTAAAGGAAGCACAAGGTTTATGTATTCTTTTATTAGAAAATATTCCAGTTTTTATCATTTTTAATGTTTTTTTTTAATAGTTATTCCAGGTTTGTTTTTTGTTTTTTTTCTTTATATTTTCAAAAACCTAGTCAGTGGCCTATGAGGCCAAAACAAACAAACAAAAACCAAATAATGGCTCATTAATCATAATCCAAGTAACTTGTTTATTTAATTGTGATATTGATTTAAGGTCAAATTTCCTAGTGTTGTCTGGTTTGAGTCGGTCTGACTTGCGGGATGTTGTGACATCATTGACCCAGATTTGAGTAGAATTATCAAGTTTCACCATCTCCTTTATCTCCACATTCCTTCAAATTATGCTGTATTTGCAGTGCCTTAGACCCGATTAGTGGGACGCTGACATTTCATTAAGATGTCCAATAATCATGTCAGCCTTCAACAAAACAACATGATCGGTCTTCTTTAAGAGCTGAATCATTTCATATCTGTGTGGTTCAATATAAATTCAAATTAGAACCTTTATGAGCTCCTGATTATATTTGGATATCCATCTGTCTAGATTTGGGTCTTATCTGGAACAGAAATCACATAGAAATGTAACTTTTTTTTCAAAATTACAGTAAAACCTGAAATAAAGGATGTTATGACGTTGAAGGATCCATTTCCAGTTGAGTGGTTATAAAAAGATTTTTTTTTTGTCTGTTTGTTTGTTTGGTTTTTATTTTCTTTTAGATATATCTAGGACGCTTCAAATGATTGTGGAAATTTTATAATTTAGATTTTTTGTTTGTTTGTTTTTTTAGATAAGGGCAGCCTTTTTAATGAAACCTCACCTTCTATACTTCAAATTAAACCGTTTTATTTATTTTGTTTTGCCTTGCTTAATTCCTCACTTTTACTTCAAGAAGTTGGCTTTTCCATTTGTCTTCCATGTAAAACTGCAATGGCTGATGGGTATTTGTTCACAGGGTTCTCCTGGAGAGAGAGGCCCTGCCGGCCCTGGAGGTCCCATTGGTCTGACAGGACGAAATGGCCCACAAGGACCACCAGGCCCTGCTGGAGAAAAGGGAGCTCCTGTGAGGGTTTTTTTTTTTTTTTTGGCCAATTTTCTTTCACTGAAACAGCTTTTTGGAGTGCAACCTTTAAGTTTATTTTCATCGTGTTATTTGCAGGGAGAGAAAGGTCCCATGGGTCCCGCTGGCCGTGATGGCATTCAAGGTCCTGTTGGTCTTCCTGGGCCAGCTGGTCCACAAGGTCCCCCTGGAGAGGACGGTGACAAGGTAGAGAAAAAGTGTAATACATGAATCTTGAATAAATGCACTCCTGAGAGAGTTGGTATAGAGTTGATGCGCTTAGTGCAAGGTAGCAGCATTGCTCTCCAGAGTTGTGCAACAGTATCTATAACTATATCCTGCTAAATGAAATCTGAGCAACAGCTATTTTTCTTTGCATAAACTAAGAGTTTGATAATATCAAAGCATACCAAACATGGCTACAATTCTACATTCTTCAAATATTCTCAGACTTATATGACATCCATCTTATCAATGTTCTTACTTTATGCTTAGAGTATTTTTAGACAGACATAGCTATACTGTGCTTTTATGTTAAAGTAAATTGATGCCACAGTAACACAACCTAATATATTGCACATAAAACAAATGTTTCAGCTACTCAGCCTAAACTCAGCTTTGATTTGTTAAAATTGTCTCTCCTGATAGGATAGAGTGTTTCATTATGTTCAACAAAATAAGCAGAATGATTCATCGAAACGCAAGCAGACGACCAAGTAAATGCACTAGAAAGCAGCTGTTTACTCGACCTGTTTAGTCTCAAGCCAATAAATCCCATACCCATGATGGATGTACTGAACCATATAACCATTACAGCTCTTCAATCCCAGTCACGTATTCTGTCACGCCTTTTTGTCAATCATAGTTCCAATGGACTGAGACGGGCAACCAGTCAATTAATTGCTAACACATGCCCCCAAGGCCTTTCTGAGCCAATCAAATTGGAATCTCTTGAGAAATATTGACTGCCCAATCACTGTTAAGGTGACACTAATATATTGGACTTTGAAAATGAGAAGCAAGAGATTTTTTGGAATACAGGAGAAAGATGTGAGAGCTTCTCTGTGTGTGTGTGTTGCACCACAGGGAGAAGTTGGTGGACCCGGACAAAAGGGAAGCAAAGGAGACAAGGGTGAACTTGTGAGTGTTTTTCTCCTCCTCTTTCAATTACATGTTGAATTATGTTTTCGTTTAAAGCAACGAGTTTGAAATGAGCTAATTGAGTAAAGAGTGCTAATCATAGCTGTTGATTTCTCAAGTGAACTGAATAGATTAAAAAAAAAGAAACACTTGATAATGACCCATCTTCATTTAAAAAGCCAAAAGCTTATATAATGTATTAAAGAAACACATGCAACAGTATGATTTATATCAAAAGAATGAATACTGTTTTTTTCTTGCTATGCAATTGCCCTTTTATTTAAAGTAGACATGTATGACGTGAAGTATTTATTAACAATGAGATTATCCCCTTTATATTTTAGGGTCCACCAGGCCCAAGTGGCCTCCAGGGTGTGGTTGGAGCTCCCGGTCCAGCTGTAAGTATCACTTTGTATGTCCCTACAACATCAGAGTTTACCCCATAAAATATTAACACATCATTAGTTTATTTTAACTTTTCAGTCGCAAGGATCACATATTCTGTGAGAAAACATCAAACTTAAAGAGAGCTGCAAGTACCCATCACTTCAAATATATATCGTTTCATCTTTTCAAAAAGACTTTAATTCTATTTGGCAGATGCTGAATTTTTAAAATTTCTCAGTTTGAAACATTTTTAGAGCCGTAAAAATCTGAGTGATGCTGTCCAAATGGCAGCTTTTTGTTACCGTGGTTGCCAAAAGGTAATTGGGTAGTCAGGTTTAAAAGATTCATACTATTCAAGGCCACGTGAAGTTAGTGATGGTGGCCATTCAATTAAATATATTCAGGCTGATTTGTTTCTGGGGATGTAGGACTGCCTTAAGGGTCGATCCTGAACCCCTTCTTGTTTGCCATGGGGCTGGATAAGCCAACAGATGAGGTCAGACAGTCAACATGGATTATGACATTTGCAGATGACATTGCCATCTGTAGAGAGAATAGGGAACTGGTTGATGAAAACCTGGAGAGATGAAGATATTCACTAGAGAGAAAGGGAATGAAGATCAGATGGAGCAAGATGGAATACATGCATGTAAATGAAAGGGAAGCAAGCAGAATGGTGTGGATGCAATGAGTAGAGGTGAAGAAGGTGCAAGAGTTTAAATGCTTGATTTTGCAGTACAATGCCAACTGTGGAAAAGAGATGAAGAAGAGAGTGCAGGTAGGGTGGAGAAAAGTGTCTGGAGATATTTGTGATAGAAGAGTCTCAGCGAGAGTGAAGGGGGACCCAAAGTGGTAGTGAGACCAAGCCTTGTATGTGGTTTGGAGGTTTTAGCAGATAGAGGGGACGGTGTTAAAAATTTTGCTTTGGGAATAATAAGGATGGACAGGATGAAGATTAGCATATCAGACAGGGATGCACATCTTGGAGACAAAGTGAAAAAGGCCTGGTTGAGATGGTTTCGGCACATGAAAAGGAAGGATAGTAAATAAGCAATCTGGAGATGGAGTTGCCAGCTAGAAAGAAGGAGAAGACCAAAGGGGTTATTTGTAGATGTGTTGAAACAGGAAATGCATTTGGTTGGTGTAACAGGAAGACGCAGGAGACAGCATAAGATGGAAACAGATTCTCCCTAAAGGGAGAAGTTGAAAGAAGATGGATGATATTATCTCTCAGAATGAGTGCATGTTCAGTTTTTTGTTCAAAAATATCCAAATATTTTTAAATGAACTAGTGTGACAACATCTTTTATGTTTTGTCACTATCTGAGCCAGACAGTTGTCTTTTTTATGCAGGTACACGTAACTTTTTGATATTAGAGAATCATATTTGTTCTTCACAGAATCAAAAGTTGCATGGCTGCAAGGACATAAGAACTAGAGTAAATATAATTATCTTTATAGTAAAAAAAAAAAAAAAAAAAAAAAAAAAAAAAACCCCCCCCCACAAACCGTTAACAACACAAAATCACCCACCCCTACTACTGCCAAGGCACCCCCCCCTCCCCTGTGCACAACAACACCTCT
>JBAMYA010113132.1:0-19080 GCA_037176975.1 Arrhamphus sclerolepis
TGTGCAGGAGGTGGAGATCCAAGGCTCCGCCCAGACCAGAAGAAAAAGATCAGGAAGGCTGCTGGCAGGCCATGACAAGTGGAAGCTCATTCTTGGCTTACATCATAAAACTTATCAATTTGTTTACGTTAATTCAGACATGAAATGAATGAAAGGAGTTTGCTATTTTTTTTCCCCCTCTCCTTTCCTTATGTGATGTGGTGCTGGATAGTGACGAACAGAAAAGTTAGAGCCACAGCTTTTACCGTTTTTCTGGTGTTCTGTGGTATGGCCTCTCTCCCTCTCCTTCCTGCACTAGATCGGGAAGAAAGTCTGTCTCACCTCCATGCACGTTTAGGTGCGCTCTTATCTGCTTTAGATTCCCGGACATTTTATCTGACGTGCAGACAACATGGAGCCGCTATCTAAATGCTGGTGGCTCCTGGAACGTTTGGGAGAATTGGAATGTCTATAAATTTTGCCCTTTTCAAGAAAATAGTCTGTGGACAAACTAACAAAACAATATTTGACCGAGAGATGTGTAGCTTTTATCAGAAAAAGGTAAAATGTGGCTAATGTGTGCATAAAGCAACATTAAAAGCAGATGAATAAAGAGTAAACATTTCGTGGTGATGATTTAGAGGTCTGAGAGGTTTTTCTTATTTAATCTCTGAAGTAATTTTCTTTCATGTACTGATAGGAATGTATTTGTAGTCAGAATGAGGCATTAACTTCTGTAACTACTTGATTGATTGATTGAGTCGGGCTCGCTGTAGCCAGTACTAATTCAGGCCAACTTGTAATGACCATAAATTGAACAGAATTTATTTTTTAATATTACAGTCACTTCTCCACTCAGATTTTTGCAGATGGAACCAGTTATGATTTAAAGTCAACTGTACCTTTTTGATTTACAATTAACATTCATTTCTTTCAAATAAAATTATTAAGCAATATACCATTTGTAATATTGTTATATCCATTTCTTATGTACAATAAATTCTGCCATGCTTTCACCATTAAAATACATTTTTGTCAAACAGATTTATGAAGGAGGAATAAAGTTTATCGGAGCTTAAATCAATCACTCAATGAATAACAGTGTGACTGGCAACCAGTGTCATTACACTGATGTCTGTTGCAGTTCTGGGTTTATGTGCAGAGAAGAATCCAGTGGACATCAAGGTGTATAACGTACTGGAATAACATGAAATCAGGTGATTTCCAAATGTAATTTTGCATTGAACTGAGAAAAGAACAACTGACTTGAAAACCCCTTAAAAAAAAAATGGGGCTTTTAGTAAAATACCAAAAGTCTCTCCACTGTTTACATACGGTATATGTCTGTGAACGTTAGATGGAGCAACTTCCAGCTTTGTTCAACATTTGAAGTTGCACAAAGAAAAGTAGATTGTACTTTCTATCATTTAGAATTCACATGTAATTTTACCATTGTTGAAAGAACTGCAGAAAGACTCAGGATTCGACTCTGGACGTGAGGACAAAGCCTTGAGACTTACTTGAAACTTGCAAAACAATGACTCGGTCCCATCTTTGGTGATAGTTATCACTTCCTTTAACTGTCTTGTTCTCGTCGAAAACAAAATTATTGCTTAATACTAAAGGATTGAATATTGATTCCCACCAACAATAAGTGAACCATTAAAACAGCATCAGTTACTTGGTTTGATCAATACAGCCTGTGTTCTCATCACTGCAAAGGCTTACAAGTTGAGGGCAAACATGTCTCTGGAGCTTTGGGCTGAGATTCAGATACAACACTGAACTAATCCTATGATTTAATGTGTGACCGTCACCATTTGGCTTAATTTGATTAAAAATGTAGTTTTTCAACCTCAGGAAGTTTAAGACAAATTTCAAAGCGTAAAGGTCAGCTGTGGTGACTTAGTGTTCATTATTGCAGATAAACCCATTTTCTGAAGGTAATTTTTGATCTTACCACTTGATGGCAGTCTTTTGTTTCTTTTCTCCTGTACTTCAGGAACATGAGACTTTTTATCCTTGTGATGCTGCCTGCCAGCTCTCTTCTGCTACCAAGCAGGGATGATGCAGGGGGACAAACTTCCACAACACTGCTCCACGAGCTTTGAATGTTTAATGTACTCTGCTCCAGGCACATGCTGCAGAAAAGCCCAGAAAAGATTCCTTTGGCTCTTGTATGTAAAAACATTTAAAAAAAACTGATCAATACAATATTTTCTGATCCTGTTCTTCTTCCTTATTGGCTTCTACTCTCTGTATTAAATTGATGCCAAATGGTTTCCCAAACTGCTGCAGGCAGAAACATGAAGCCATGATCTCTGAAATCACAGTTTTTTTTTGTTTTGTTTTGTTGTTTTTTTTAGCCATTTTCTTTCTATCAAAAAAAAAGCTAAATTAAGAGGCTGAAAAGCCTCTCAGTTTTCTACATGACAGTTGAAATACAGTCCTTAATTTCATTGGTCACAAGTCATTCTCTAACGTTTGCCTAATGTGTGATATGTGCAATAAAATGAAATTCATAAAGCATTTCACTTATGACTCATCATCGGACGATTGAAGACCATGTTCTCCAGTCTTGTATGATATTCTGTGGCAACCTTCTGTGGTGTACTTTATGTCTGTATAGTGCTTAACAAGTAGAAAATGCAATTTGTATCCCTCTTGTAGTCTAGTTGTCATGTCAAGCTAGTTTTTTCATGAGAGACTCTTCAATTTTCAGTACAGTCAGTACAGGGAATTAAAAGTATTTTGTGAATAGTTTGGGGACAGACTGGTTTTGTGCATCCTTCTGTAAAAGGGTTCACTGACAGCATATTCTCTAGTAGCTCTAAAATCTATCAGCCACTGTTGCCTCAGCTGATAATAAGTACATAAAAACATGAGTGTTGTAGGGAGCATTTCCTCTTTTCCACTGAATCAAGTTGCATTTGTACAGCTAAACTGCTAAATGCAAGTTGCTAAATGACGCCATCTTTGCATATTTGACAATTTGCATGTAATTGCAATGGAGGCTGTATGAGAGAGTTATAAAATTGTGGGAGAGACAAACTTGAGTTAAAAAAAAACAAAAAAACATCCTAAATGTGTTTAGAGATATAAATCAACTTTCTTCTGGTGATTCTTTTGCTTTTTTGTTTTTTTAATTTGCCATTGAAATAGACCATCAACATTAAAAATCTAATTGAACCTCCCTTCGAAAAAACAAAAAATGTCAATGGTAATGTGAGAAAATGTTGGTAACTTGCGTCAAATGCAGTGACACAGGAGAAACATTTACATTTAAACAGTGCCTAATTTTATTTTTTTTTGGTCCGGCACCCAGTGTTTATGTCCACTGCACTGCATGGATGCAAAATGTAAAAAACTAGGCCTACACCCAACACTATTTTCACAAACAGCAATAATTATCCTTCTACGGTGGTAGTAGTTAGCTGACTAATCACATGCATGCTCTATCCAGAGGGCCTCCTATGTTCTTACAGAGAGTTGAAAAATTGGGGAGGAATCTGTCACCTGTGAGAGACTGGTCAGAGAGGGTAGACACACGGGGAGGTTCCCTGTGTGTATGCGTATTGGAGTTGGAGAAGTATAATAAACTAGGCTCAAGTATCCATCAGACTATTAAATTAATGAAAAATCAGCTGGATGACAAACACGCCACCATGTGACCATGATCATGGAACAACAAAAAAGCCAACTTATTTGGGGTACTTTCGGGTAACTTGTGGGTCTTATGAAATATGTAAACACAGAGCAATTAAGCCCCATATTGTAGGATATATTGCAATGATAGCCACCCTAATAATAAATGACAACAACACAAACAGCAGAGAATAACTGTGATTTCTTCCTATCATCATTCTTTGTCTAAAATGGCCTATAGTGCTTATTTAGGATGTGACTGGCCAACAAGTTTGAAAAACTTTTTCTTTTTGACATTTTTTTCTTCTGAGTTAAAGCTAACTGCAATCTCAAAACTTGTGTGCATGCCTGTGTTACCTGAAGTGCCTCCCCTCCTTCCTTCCTCTATCTTTCCTGTAAAATTAATATTAAAATGCATCTAATGCAACTTCAGTGGGGGAATACATACTAACAAGACAGATAACAATATTGAACACGAAAATAAACACTTGTTTATCTTTTCATTTAGACTATTTATTTTTTCATAGTGACACAGGGGGTGGCAGATCCCATGAAATAGGTTCTGGATCCAACGTCAAATTAAGACCTGCATTTAAACCGTGCTCTGGAAGCCAGGGCAGTTCATTTTTACTCTGGATGTGGAGTGGTACAGGTCTCCTCTCTGACTGCAGCTGGGAATGCAGCAGAGGCTGCTGGGAGACTGACTACCTGGGAGTGCTATTGCAGGGGGAGGGGCTCACGGCAGCACCCACTGAGAAAAGTAGAGCAATATGTGCTTTTCTTGCTGTCTCCAAAACACCAGAAAATGTAACTAAAGTTGTTGCTAGGTGACTAAAAAAAAAAAAAGTTACCAGGGGTGTTGGAAAGTCACCAGGTAGTTGCCAAGTTGGGAACACTGCTCCCAATGATTAAGTGATGGTGTATACCTCAAAATAACTGTCAATCAAAATGAGATTCAGCCTTTCGACTGATCCTCCAATCATCATGTGGAAGTTCAATATTCAGGCCAGTCAAGGCTGGTCACGGCTAGTTGCATTCACTCCCACAGATGCTGATCATCTGGAGGTGGGACAAAAACTTGGCTTTCATTCAATGACCATTGACTTTCAATGCAATGAAAAAAACCTCTTCCATGCAGTCCCACTGAAGTGCATGGACATTCAGCTTCTACAGGCAAATGGATTGGCCGTGGACCATATAAGAAAACGATTTCTTGAAATCCGTGGCATGGAGAAATTGACAAAATTGTGTCAGTCGATATGTGATAAGTAGCTGATTCTGAATGAACTCGTCTTCAAGATAAACATGTTCTAATGCATTTGTGGACAATGAAATGTTAACTGTACATATTTGGTCATTTAATTTTTGACATTTTATGGGAAGCTGAACATTACCTGCAGTCTTAGAGAAATCACCTCTGGTGTGAAGTGGTTCATCATTACATTTTCTGCTGCCCTGCATGCACAAAAACCATGAGCATGGACACAAATAGTAGGGAGCCAATAACACTCAAAGATACAGAATCGGAAGAAGTGGAGTCTTTTATCTACTTGGGCAGCATCATCAACAAAGAGGAAGGGACAGATGCAGATGTAGAAAACAGAAAAAAACAAAATAACAGCAAATACCAGCTATTAGACTAAGAAAATAGAATTAGATTCGCACATCCTTTGTAAAACAATGTCGAATACCACCAGACAGGCTCTGATGTGGAACCCCCAGGGGAAGAGAAAGAGAGGTCAGCCTAGAAACACCTGGCAGAGGGAGGTTCACAGACATCAAAAAGATGAGATACACCTGGTCACAGATAGAAAAGAAAACCAGTGACCGAGTTCTCTGGAGGTCCTCTGTTGATGGCCTATACCCCCCAAAAGGGTGTCAGGGATAAAGTTGCATGAACTTAACCATGAGATTTCTGGTAGACAGTATGGTACAGTCACATCTCCAGATGTACTTTTTCTCATATCAGTAAACCAATATGTTTAAGATGAAATCAGCAAAGGTAATAAAGATAGAAAATACACATGTAGTTAACATCTTGAGGCAGCTTCCCTCTCTACATTTAAGGTTAGCCTTAAGACCTTTTTTAATTAAAGCTTCAACTCTATAGACTCTTAGTCCATGCTTAGTTATGCTGCTACAGGCCTAGGCTGCTGGGGGGACTCCTGTTGTGCATTGAGTATCTTCACCCTGTCTCTCTTGTCTCAGTCTCAGATTGTCCTGGATCATTGAAATAACAATGTAACGTTGTTGATGTTGGATTCTACCATGGTTATGTTAGGTCCTACCGAATAACTGTATATAACTATGGACGAACCCTGCTCATTGGTTTCCACAGAAAGCTTTTAAAGTCCAGTTTTCCTGTTGAACTGCTCGGCGCCATGCTGCAAAGAAGACAAATCTGTGAAAACCAATGGCTAGCTCTCTTTCAAGCACTTTCAAGCACATATTCAACTGAGTCTGTGCATCTGATTGCTCAGTTTTAATGCTTAATGTAATTTTATATGACAAGATACAAAACAATTCACCCCAACACAATTGTCATGGATATAACATATAACTACAGAGGACAAAAACTATTTTGTACCATGCTGAAAATACATTTAATTCTACTGCAAAGTTGGCCATTTTAACATTGGAGTCAATGTGGATTTGCTGTTTTGGAGTCAGCACCTAGTGGTCAGTGGTGACACTGCAACAAAATGTATGTCCTTGTTGGGGTTCAACCTAGGAGTGGGATGGTTAGGAGTGATTAGGAGTAATTTGGTCCATTACACTGGTGACCACACTTAAGGATAACAGTATCTGACTGACACATGACAAAGCCGGACTGGAGCCTGGAACCTGATTATGGGCAGTTTTCTGTCTGGTAATGAAGATCCATAAGTGATTTTTAAGATTACTGTCGTATAACACTATATCTATATTCCCATGCTTTTACAATCCTCTTCAGGTTCAGAAGAATCTACTGGAGTGCTCTTTGGGTGAAAAACAGGGATACACCCTGGACAGGCCACCACTGTAACAGACAAAATACATTGAGAAATCACAAAATGTAGACTCCATGTTGCTGTCAGTGAACTAGATTTCAGTCCAAGACAATGTGTCCAAGCACAAAGCAGTGCATGTGGTAAAAATGATGCCAAGTAAAAGCCAAGCTGCAACTCAGAACTCCAATTCAATAGACTGATGACAAACCTGCCTTCCTCCATCTGTATACAGTGTTTTTTTTTAAGTTACTAAGGTACTTTAAATACCCCAAAAATGTTCTGTAAATGGTTTTGTTTGGTAAATAAGGGACTACACATCTAATTTCTTTTTGTAGTCTTTTGTTCCTTACTGATTTATTTTAACTGAATTTCTGCTTCTAACCTGCAGTACACACTATAAAATAATACAGGGAGCTTGATTAGAGAAACAGCAGAGCGAACAGTCATCCACTGAGGCCCTGCCTGAGTGAGCGGGTGAGCTTTGCTGCAAAGTCACAGTATACCCTGTCTCTCCAGCAGAGAAAATCAGAGAGAAACATGCACAGACATGCAGCACAATTGTTGCACTTGTCTGAATATCTATCTATCAGTGGAGTTAGAACCATTGAGAGCTTGATAGTGTTTCTCATCAAGGATTGGCTGCAAGTCTTAGAGCCTCTTGAGTTTTTATAGCAGCAAAGAATAGTTGTACCATTGCCTTTCAGAGTATGCCAATTGGCATCAGGGACCCATCTGTGTAGGATACAGTCTGCTGGATCAGCAATATTTTTAAAGAAGACACAAGGAGAAAACCACTACAACTTTCTTTGGCTGTCCTTTTAAATTGCATACTCTAACACATGGGTGTCAAACTCTAGTTCATTGCAGGCCACATCATCACCATGGTTACCATTAAAGGTTACCATTTCTTTTCTCACACAGCTATGTTGTCAGATTTCCCGCTAGTTCCTGGACTCGGCTGTAAAAGAAAAAAAAAGTGAATTTTCTGAGTTTTGCAATTGATGGAGTTAGAAGCTTAAGGTCCAGCTCAGCACAGCTTGTAATCAGTCTGAGAGTTCACCTTGATGTAAATGTGCAGCTAATCAATAGACAACATTTAAACACAAACAAGAGTCTTGGCAATTTGCCTCCTTAAAGGCACACTTGGGGATTGGGTTTATTTATGTAAGAGCTCCTTTGCAACCAGTTCTCCTACTTTTAGTCTTATGTATGTATAAAAAAATATGTTTATGCTGTCTTTTGCCTGCCCTCTCCTTCACTTTCCCAGTATCTTTCAGTGTTCCTCTCTCTGGGCTACAATCCCCTGGCTCTTTTTTTTTTCCGGTGAATTTGTTCAGCCTGGTATCTTTTCAGCAGGCGAGAGCTGCCGGTGCATGTTTGACTTTGACTCACTTTTCTAATTTGACTCGGTTGCTTTTGTGAAGTCCCATCAGTGGTGTTTACTCGGCTTCTGGGACTGCAATGTTGAACTAGAGGGCGAGAGGACACCAGTCACTCAGGACCCACTCTGCTAATAAAGATGCATCAGTCAACCATCGACATCCACAGAAATATGGCTATGTCCTTTTCACGCTAATGAAAACAGTTATATGTGATTTTTGTGTTTATTCACTGAAGAAAACATGACCCCAAATTGATATTGTTGGGACAATAATGTAATCTCTTCTTTTGTACAGAATGTCATTTTACATCATCTTGTTCACAAATGCATGGACGTCTCAGGAAAAGATGTTGTCTTGAAGTCAGCATGTTTCCCTAAATCTAAATTCTGTCACCAAAGAAGTGCACAGGATCTTTGTCAAAAGCCCTAATGTCAGGTGCTGATAATCTGGATGCATCTCTGTGACCCAAGTAGCTTACGTGGTTGTGCAAACTTCTCATATATCATTGCAGATCGCAGATGATATAGGTTTGAGTCCCAGCCAGTGTCTTTTAGCTTTCAGTTTCCATACTGTCTAATAAATGCCTTCAAGTCCACAGATGACAATACCTCTTCTGAATAAGGTTAACATAAGGCTTATTGTTGGGCACAATAAAGTTTTATTGCTTGAGCTCCACCAAAGCAGTCGCTTGTTCTAATTGTTGTATTTATGTAAAATCTTTGTAAAACAGCGGTGGTGAGGCCCCTTTTAAAGAAGAGCAATTTAGATTACAATATACTTGATAACAACCAACCTGTGTTCAACTTACCGTTCTTAAGTAAAATCATAGAAAAAGCTGTTTTATATCCAATTAAATGAGTTTTTAATTAAACACAATATTTTAGAGAAATATCAGTCTGGTTTTAGGATGAACCACAGTACAGAGACAGCCCTTTTAAAGATTGTTAATGATCTCAGATGTAACATGGACTCACAGAAGCTTTCAGTCCTGGTTCTACTGGATCTAAGCGCAGCTTTTGATACAGTAGATCGCCACATTTTATTCAATAGACTTAGAAGTCTGGTGGGCCTCTGGTACTGTTTTGGAATGGTTTCAATCCTATCTCACAGATCGCCGCTTCTTCGTAAGTATGGATACATGCTCCTCAGGATTTCATAAAATAAATTATGGGGTTCCTCAAGGTTCAATTTTAGGCCCATTACTTTTTAATTTGTACATGTTGCCACTTGGAGTCTGCCCATTTCTCTCTCTTGCCAGTACGGAGGTGTTGATGTATGCTTTTATTTCCAGTAGAATAGATTATTGTAATGCCCTGCTCTTTGGTCTTCCTAAAAAGAGTATTTCAGGTTTACAATTATTACAGAATTCAGCAGCATGTGTGCTGACGAGGACCAGAGGGCGGGACCACATTACACCAGTTTTAAAATCGCTGCATTGCCTCCCTGTCCGTTTCAGGATTGATTTATTAGTTTATAAATGTCTTAATGGTCTTGGGCCTATTTATTTATCTGATCTGCTTTTAAATTATGAGCCCTCGCGGACCCTGAGATCCTCTGGTACCAGCCTTTTAATTATTCCCAAAGTTAGAACAAAAACCTTTGGTGAGACCTTGTTCTAGTATTATGGTCCTCGTCTGTGGAACAGCCTACCAGAGAACTTCAGGGCTGCAGAGACTGTTGAGATTTTTAAAAAGAGGCTCAAGACCTACCTTTTTAGTTTAGCTTATAGCTGATTTAAAAATAAATCTAGTTATTTATTGTTATTTTAAATATTTATCTTTAAATTATTTGATTTCATGTTTTTACTTTTTAATTCGTTCACTCCAGTGTTTTTCCTCATGGGGATCTTCCACACTAGGGGCTATGCCGGCTCATGGGTTCGTTGCTGTGGGGGTCGCTCAGGTCGGGGTTGCTGGGGGGGTCCTGCGCTGCAGCCTTGGCTGTGGTGTAGACGCCGGCTGGCCCTGATCTGGGCGTTTTCTCACCTCAGCGTCAAGCCAGATGTTTATGTTTATGTTTATATCTTCAATGTGTATGTTGGGGGTGTATGTGTGCTGTGTGGGTATGAATATAAGGATGTATGTGAAAATGACCTGATTTTGTGATTTATTTTTTCATATGTTATTGTTGATTTTATATGTTATTGATGATTTTATTATGAAAAGCCCTTTGTGCTACTGTGGTATGAAAAGTGCTATATAAATACAGATTTGATTGATTGATTGATCTGCATTTGATGAACAATGCTCTTGATGCAGTGGCGGTTATCCAGCTTTGGTTTGCACCTTTGCAAATTACACCAATTTCTTAGAACTGTTAAATCACAATCTGCTCTGCAGAGGGAGAAAAAAATCTATGGTGTCAGTTCAGAGCCTAATGGATTACCAATCAAAACCCAAAATCTGAGAATCAAACTCCAGACTCTGTAACCAAGAAATTTAAAATCTGTAGCCAAGAGTTCAATCATCTTTCTTAATTCCACATTTTTTTTTCTGTCAGTTCTAAAATAATCTCTGTTTCTGAACAATCTTTCTCAATTGCGGTTTTTCTTTTTGTGATTGCAGAAGAGGTATATATAGGACATAGCTGAGATCTAGTAGCTCACTGGCTGCTGAATAACCTGATAATCTTAGCTTAATGCATCGTCTATTTTCTCTGTTATTATTTTATTGTATTCATATATGAAATGTCTCCAGCAAGGGCTGTGATTAAAACTTCAGGTTCTCTCAAAGGAGGATCATTTCTCCTTCTCTGACTGCAGCTGGAATGGGCTGTCTGCTTAAGTTTGGTCCTATTATGAATGCTTTAGGATGGGGAAGGACTCACGGCAGCCTGCCCCCGGTGGTAGAAAAGAGTAACTATATGTGCTTTCACATCAGTCCCCAATAACAGTTGCTGGTCGCTGGATATGTAGCTAGAGGCATCTGAAATCTTGCTAAGTTTCTTAAGTGGGCAACCCTGCATTTCTCAGCAGAAGTTTGGTGCTCTGACATCTGTGCATAAAGGACTGAGTCCTGCAGCCAATGATTTATTCAGTCTCAGCTATGTCCCGCCTCCTCTGCCCTTGACTGACGTGGCACTGATTTGGCATTCATTTCAGAACTGCAACCACTAAAAGAAAAAGTGCAACTGAGAAAGATGATTTGAAAACAGAGATGGTTTTAGAACTGATAGAAGAAAAGTGAAACTGAGAAAGATAATTGAAGACTCAGTTACAGATTTTTGGTTTGTGATTTGCAATACATTTGGCAATACCACAAAATACACTTTACTATTTCTTTCAGTGACAGTTATTTTAAATATTTGCAAATGGTACTGCCACTATTAGCAGTACCACTTTTGACATCATGTGGGCACGCAGAGCTGCTGTGTTGACAAATGTGCAAATTAGTGGGACCAGTCCAGCACTTGTAATACCACCTTGTCCCACTAGAGGTGCATTTTATTATGTCTTTTATCAAGGGCTGATGCAGGATTTTTTATTTTTTTTTAGTATTGCTTTGTTGATAGTAAAAACAACAACAATGATGAGGAATAACACGGTCTATTTTTAAATTCTTCAGAACATAGAAATATGAAACTGATTTGTTAACAGTGACATGATTCATGGACAGATAGACTAACTTCATTAGGTGTTGACTGTTTAATTCACAGCAGAAATATTGTTCCCTTTTCCAGTTTTTTCTTGGATGGGGAAAGAAAAGCAGCCAACATTTCCCTTTTGATGAGGTGCTTTATCATGCTGTTAACCAGATCTTTCTTCCCTTCTCCTCTACTCATCTGACCTCATTATCAAACCATCCTGTCTTAAGGGAAGATCCCCTTAAGGAAGATAAAGAAATGCTTTAATGTAGAATCCTGAGCTCTTTCAAAAAGAGTGAGTTTTTCTAACCAAGTAGCAGATGATTGCTCAGGGGTAGAACATGTCAACAACTTAGAACAAAGGCATGTATAGTTAGAACAAGAGACATACAGTTATTCAGTTTAATTTTGTATTTTCTATGAAGCTGTCCTACTTTTTGTTGGATAAAATAACAGTAATGTCATCATCAGTAGAGCTCAGTTTTTGCTTTTTAAGAAATGGGTATGAGTATGGTACATTTTATGAAAATCAGCTCTGATAAGCCTTCCAGGTAACGGATATGATGATATGACCTGTGTCTGGGAACAGAAAGGAAGCAGGATCTTAGCAGTCACTCTGAGCCACCAGCCTAATTTATGCTTTGGTTGAGTTGTGTGTTTCTTTTGGATGTAGCACAAAGGTTCCTGCAACTATTGTGAGGGCTACCCAGCTTTTTAGTCCATCAATCTTGACAATGTATTAGCTTTGTTTGAAAAATCTATTACTTTTTTTGATTGAAGGTACAGCTGTTTGAATGGTTTAATGTGATTGGGTCGTGAGTAAATCAGTTCCCACGTGGGATGCGTTCTTTTGATTGGCTGAAACAAGGAAGATATCTGATTGGTTGCAAATCATTCCTGTTAGAAAAAATGCATTTGTGAGTTGGAGGCACGGCAGGGGAGTCTCAAAATTCACTCACAAATGGAACGAAGTCCACAGACCAGAAGCCGTTTGTAAATCGAGTTATATTTGTTTGTGCATTAGAAATACATGTGTGAATCTTGTCCTGTGCATTTACGAATCATGTCGTGCATTTGCTCATCGTGCTGTGCATTCGTGCCTGTTGAGACTGTTCTAAGTCCATACTTGAATGAATGCACTTGAGTCTTTTATTTTACTTACTGAGTTATCATCTTAAAGTCCAAGGCTGCAGTCAGTATTATCCCAGAGAAAATCAGCACAACTGGAGAGGAAACAAAAGAGAGGAGAGACACAGTATGATTGAACAAGTTAAGACTTAGAAAATATCTCTAAGAGCTGCATCCATCTTCACTTTGCTTTTAACTTGATTTAAAGTGTTTTAATACAGCAGTTTGGAGAAATGTGTGTTGAGAGAACTGCTTTAATTAATCTTTGAAAGCACAAGGTAAATCTTTAGTTTGCAAGAATATTACAGCTTTTACAAAGTAAAGCTAATTCACACATCTAAGGGGAATAAGCACAAATCAAACCATTGTCATTGTCTGTTATAGCTTTCCAGTTCAAGACAGTTTTAATTGAGATATGTTACCTATTAGCCGTAATATGACTCACTTACCATTGCTAAGGGTGTTTATCTTTTCTGGCCTCACTATTTCAGTTTGATTACAAGTAACTTGCTAATGATTTGATTTAAAGATGATTTAAAGATGCAGATTGCATTTTAATGGTGCTCAATAACTCGGATTCTCAAATGATCATTTAAGCAGCGACAGCTTCATGTTTATCGATAAATACTATTGGGTAAGTCAGAATATGGATTCCCTCTTCATAAGGCACTTTCAAAAATGAATGAAATATGAGATGTGATGATCACCGAGTCTTTCTCCTGGGATTTATGCTTGACCATATTTGCATGCATGGCCATTTCAGTATAGAAGATCTATACTGAACTAGTATACAATTACAACTGTCCTAAAATTGAAATCTTTGCACAATTTCAACTTTTTGTCCTCAAATAACTTTCTTTTAATAAACAAGAGTTAATCTTATAAAAATCACAGGTTTTGACAAAAAATAGAAACCTTAATAGCAAAATATTTTACAAATGTTTGCTAAATCTTGACTTTCTGACATAAACCAGCTGCTCTCCACCTCAGTTATTCCACTTTTTGATGTCAGAACTGAATCAAACAGTCACGTTTAAACTTCCTCAGAAATTTTCTGGCTAGAGGTTTATAATTGTCTTCACATGCTCTTGTGGGCCAGATTTGACGCGGAGGCATTTAGTTTGACTGACAACCTTCTACTGGACTAAGGTGAGGTCTTTGGCTGAGGCATGTTAAATGTTTTAAATGTTAAATGATTAATAGAGCTATAAAGTACACAAGCACCCACACACTATTACGCATAAGTCGTTTTACCTGAAAAAGAGCTGTGGTTTTATCTACAGATGACCAACACTAATGGAGAAGATTTGAATTTGACCTTCGAGCTGTATGAAAAAGGAAAAAAAAATACATATCTATCCTACATCTCCATACTTTACCAGGATGACCTTAGGAAGTGGCAATGCAGCAACTTGTGATTTATTTTTGATGACCTGCCAAAGAGAGCCAGTGTCTTTCTCATCTCTACCGCCTGTTAAAATGCAGCATCTGTCTTTCTCTCTTTTTTTTTTTTTTTTTTTGCACTCCTCATATCTGTAAAGCAGCTCTGCCAGCTTCACTTTGATCTCTTTTGAACATTAAGTGTGGGAGGGAGCTTGGCAATATGGCATATTCCTTTGCAGGCATGGACTTAATACATTCTCTTAATCCTTGTAAATTCACCTAAACTGGCTCTGCCCTTTCTTTAAATGAAGTGCACATTCGAGGAGGTGTTGTGTGGAAATCCCAGTGGGGTAGCAGCTTGTCACCACAGCATCCTGAAACTGACCCCTGCAGAAGAGGTCACAGACAGAAAGAAGAAGGTAGATACAGATGAGGCTAGAATCAATAACTGTAAAAACACTGTGCACTCAGGCATGTCACAGAGGAGGACCATTTAACTCATGAATCTATCAATTTCTCTACTCAGCACACGTCTCACTTGTCAAAGAGCAGTTCGGTAATCAGTAGCCTATAAAAATTGATCACAAGTTTACATTTCTGCATAGTTCACATTTTTTTGTCCATACTCATGAATACAAAGCTTTGTGACTTTTTTTTTGGTATTTTTCCTCTTGAGATCAGCTTGGACATACATGCAGTCCTTGTATGACTTACCATTTGCACCTACAGGTATTTGCGTACACAACCAGCTGTGTTGTGAACATTTCTGGTTTCCATGTGCAGGCACAGCATGTAATACCGGAGGTCTCCACTTGAGGGCAGAATGTAGCAATAGAGTATAAAAAATACAACAGTATAAAAGAGGTGGGGCAGAAGAAGTTATTCTTTCACCTAGAGATGATATTTTCTTTTGTAAACATAATCTGTATAAATAAATTGAATTGAATTGCTATATACATGAAAATTGCTTGGTTTTTGTAGTTTTCAGTACAATATCCTTAAAATAACAGTCATGTTTCTTCAAAGTTAAGCTAGAAACATTTTGGAAATCACATACCCAGGTTTTAATTCATTTTGGTTGAACTCCCTCACCTAACAATTGAGTCTGACCCATAAATCTTTTTAAATTTTCAGTAATTTCTTCACTGGTAATTTGTGCACTTCTCACAATGTGGCAACCAACTCATTAACTCAAATGTTTATATAATGATTCACTCCATGTACTTCAGAGGCTGTAATTCGGACATCACATCTGAGCTGACCTTGTTCCAGCTGCAAAGTTTGGAAATAACAACAGTGCTTTGTCCATCCATCCACCATCTATACCCGCTATGTCCTGAGCAGGGTCACGGGGGTCTGCTGGAGCTTATCCCAGCATACTTTGGGTGAAAGGCAGGGGTACACCCTGGACAGGTCACCAGTCCATCGCAGACAGTGCTTTGTGTACGTCTGATTTAAAGCAAGTAGGATTGTACTCTTTAGCACCCCTCACTGGCTGAGAACTGTAATTGTCTTTTCTGTGTGAGCTTTTCTAGGAGCAACACAACACACAAAAATTTGTTGATCAGCTGACGAGAGAACCGCTGGGTCTGCTGTGATGTTTATAGGGTTAATGTATGTTCGATCCCAATATTTTTTAGATGAGGGGGTTTCAAGTTCCGTTGTATTGCTTTAACATAAAATAAGACAGAACAGTTAGAAACAGTTAAATGAAACAACCATAAACATCTTCTCCCCACACATTGCAGACCATAATTGTTGATATTTTACGTTTTATTTATACATTATTTATATATTTAGTGTATAAGGATCTGGGCATAACTGTTAGTATGTTCATCCACCACATTGCAGTTGAACTTCATCTATACTGCTTTATATTTTATTTGTATTATATTGTGTAATTGTATAGTGTATTATATTGTATTTTTTTTAACTTCTAATGAACATCATGCTGCTAATATCTGGGAGCTACCAAACACATTTCATTGTATCTCTGATACTTTGACAATATAGTCTTATCTTATCTTATGAACTGATGAAGCAACAGTTTCAAAAATCAGAGAAGGTGAATTTTCTTTGACATTTCTGAGTAGAAAATTGGAACTACAAATGGTGATTCTTATTCACCCTCTAAATAAGATGCCACCCACTGCTGATAACTGCATACAATTATTATGGCACTTTTGCTCTTCTTCTTCTTTGTAAGCAAATATAAACCTGGCATCCATCTATTTATTTTCTATTCTTGCAACATGCTAGTAGAGAAAGAAAAAGAAAAAAAAACTGCATGAGTAATACGATGTGTGGCCCATACATTATCCTCATACAGAGCTTTCTTCATCCCTTCACGCCAACTCCTCATGTTCCTTTTCATATCTGCTTTCGCTGCAATTTTTGCTGAAGTAATCAAAGGAACAGTGTAATATTTATGCAAAATATATCAGCAACAAGCCATTAAGGACCAGCCTCGATATATATGTTTGTTTCCACCTTAGTGTGAAACATTGCACATTTCCCTGGGGAAATATCTTAGAGAAGCCTCTTTAGTTAGTTGTTTTTCAGCTGTGTGTTTAATACTTCTGCATGCGTGTATCATTGTGTGTTGTGGGGGTGGCTTCTCTGGAGGATGACTAATGAATTTCTTTGTCTGTGTTGAAAAGGGGGCAGACTTTGGCAAACGACAATGGAGAGACGTTTCCCTTATTGGCTGAGATTTACTTTGTCAAAGGATGAATGTGCTCGTGCATGTTAATGCTTGCTCCAACAAGTTTAACAAATTTAAATTACCTGAAAAGTCAGCCTGTTTGTGATCAAAGTTGGGTGAGTCGAAGCACAACCGGAAGAAATAAAGTGGTTTTCCTCAAAAACAAACCTGTTCACCTGTACGCTTAAATTCAACATCCATCCGCCAATCAGCGGGCATCCCTCCATGTGGTTCACAAAACAGTCAGATTTGTCACTGTCAACCACGTCATTTCAACAGCAAGTCAAAGTAAATTGCCCAGCTTCCCACTGTAATTTATTAATCATTTACAAACACAGTGGAGCAAAGAATAGGCACAAACACACATACACACCACACGTCCAGTGACGTGTGTCATTTCTCAGCACAATTCGCTCTGTGCTGATCAATTCTTGTGAAAAATGTGACACGTCAACGGCGTAATTGTGTATGTACAGCATGTTTGAATGTGTAGCTGCGGGTAAATACCTGTTAAATGAACACGCGTTTCCGTGAGTGATTGTATTTCAGGGGCCTCGTGTGTGAGATGAAGTAGTTAATACGAAAGCTCACAGGTTCTGAATGTGCTGGCGGTACCAACTGGAAGTTTACAATACCAGTTTAAACATGCCAGTATGCAAACGCAAATTTAATTCAGTTTTTTTTTTTTTTTCATAATTGATGACCTTCGTATTAAATATGTCCAGTTTTGCTGCTATTGTTGAGCAGTTCTGAAGTGAAAAGAAGAATGTATTTGTCCTTTATTTACCTTTTATCAGCTCTTGCACACACACACACACACACACACTGCCAGCTGTCTTGGCTACAAGTCTGGAGTGCTGATTGTGATATTTGGCAGCAGGTTGATCATGCACATAAACATCCTGTTTGAGGCTCATGGACAAAATCAAAAAATGAGATCTGTAATTATGTTTCATGTCACGTGTGCGACGACTGATGTCATATGTGTATATGTTCTGGGTCAGGGCCACATCATCACCATGGTTACTGTTAAAGGGCTACGTGTTCTTTATTTAATTTTTTTATTACTATTATTCTTGCTTTTTTCTGTTTGTTTGTTTGTTTGTTTTTGTCAACCAAATAGCTTACTAGTTCCTGGACTTGGCCTTTAAAAAAAAAAGGACAAAATAAAATAAAACAAAAAAATTCTAATTTCACAAAATCTGTAACTTCTACCATACAATTTAAGATGTGTACTAAAATCACAAGTGTTTCTCATATAATGGCAAATATAAAAAACATTAGACTAGAAAAAAAGTAAAAAAGACTAATTTCAAAATATTGCATCTTTTTGTCGTAAAAAAATGGTTTTTTTTTTTGCCATAAAATCTCAAATTTCATAAATGTTGCATCCTTTATCATAGAATGATAAAGACTTTTGTAGTTAAATTGTTTGTACTTTTATTTATTTATTTATTTATTCAAAAACACGTAAAATAGCATTTATTCTTCTTTTTTCTCTTCTTTTTTTAAATGTTTTTTTTTGCTGGAAAATAACACAAAATATCACAAGCAAAAATATTGCACATTTTTTCAACAATTTCAACTTTTTAGCCTAAAAGTCTCACATTTTCCTTGGGGGCTCACCAGTCTTGATGCCGGTTTTGATCATAAATTTTATTAAAATGTTTTAATTTTACATGTAATCATTTCATGTTGTGGCCTAGAAGCCTTGTAACACAACACCTTTAATTCCTGTGATATTTGGGTCATTTTTAAAGCTAAAGAGAGGACATAATGTAATCTGACTGCTTTTAGAGATGAATTCAAATTAGAGTTTTCTCTCCACTTCAGCTGATTAAATTACACATTTTATGAAAATTAGCACTTTGTCATGCATGAGAACACGTGTACGGATGTCTTAACTAACAACCAGTTCAAAACCAAGGAAGAATTTCATCCCTTTGTCTGTCTCATTCTGCATTTTTTATGCGTCTAAAGTGGGGAGCACAAAGCTGTACCACCAGTTCATAAAAAAGGCACACCTTGTGGAAGAATTCCATGGAGCTGAGTCAAGTGTCTGGCTTATTGAAACTAGCTGCTATGAACAGAATACTGACAAGGTGATTTAAAAGGGTGCTCTTCTGTTGTGTCACTTTGGTATTTTGACCAAAGCACAACTCTGATATTTTACCAACATATAAGGAAATTATAACAATTTTTGTCTCATTCACACTGGTTGTTTGTAATCACATGTTTTCATATTAATTCAATGCTTATTTGTAAACTTGAAACCTCCAAGCACTTA